>CM053030.1:194082883-194117992 GCA_028564925.1 Lithobates sylvaticus | reverse complement strand
GGCGGTGATCAGCGATTCTTAGCAGGACTGCGACATTGCGGCGGACACATCTGTCCCCAAGTGACACTTTTTTGGGGACCAGTGACACGAATACAGTGATCAGTGATAAAAAAAATGCACTTATGACTGTATAAATTACACTGGCAGGGAAGGGGTTAACATTAGATGGCAATCAAAGGGTTAAATGCGGTCCCTGTTGGTGCTTTCTTACTGTGTGGGGGAAGTGCTGACAGGAACAACACAGAATCATTGGAACAGCAGATCTCCATGTTGTCCCCTGTTCAGAACGGGGATCTGCCTTGTTTACATAGGCAGATCCCTGGTCTGCCTCTCTGTGAAGCGATCGCGGGTGGCCGACGGACATCGGGTCCGGCGGGCACGCCATCGGCTCCTGCGTGCAGCAGGCGCGTGCGCTCACACTACAGGTAAGTTGTTTTGTGCAAAAGACCCGCCCTCCCGCAGTATATATGCGGTGGGTGATCTTTAAATGGTTAACTCACTGCCTGACACACAGGTGGCCACTAGAGGGAAAATCTACAAATCTGTGTAGTCGTGGAAATGTGCAATAGCATGTCTCTGTACTATGAAAATCACATGAAGATTTAAATTTTTTTAATTTTTTTTTTTAGAATTCTATTAAATGGTTTCTTCTAAATATATTCTAGTGCTAGGGTCTGTGTCGTGAAGCAGCTGTTGCTTGGCTTTCTTAAGTGGGTCAAATAAACTGCTAACCATATTGGTTCACCTTCAACACTTCCCAACTCTCTCTGGAGCAGTGTTCCTTTTTATCAGGCTCATTTTGTGTGATCAACAGTCTAGATAACTTGACTGTGCACGTTCCCTCTGAAGAGTGTCTAAAAGATCCAGCTGTTACTGGAGCATGAGCAAATCAGGGCTGACAAACCATTTGTGCTGAAAAGTGGCTTAAGCCTCTCGCCCACTGGGAATGAAACCTTAATGCAGTGTCCATAGCAACAGTCAATATAAATTGATCTGTCCAAGCTGCTATAGCAACACTGTCTGCTTTATGCCAAGAATTTAGGGATGCGTGTCACTTGTGTCCTGTACATTTATCACTCACTGTGCATTAGATTTGCCACAAATTGTTGCTGAACCAATGCGTTACCAGCCTCCGGTCTCTCTTACTTAGATGCTTCGGATAGAAATAGGCTGGGAATTGTTTACTAAGCGCTTGCTCTGATTTCGAGCTATGCTCTCTGGATTTTCTTAGTTGCCGTCAGTGAATTGTGCTGATAGCTTGAACATGCAGGATAGGAGGTTTATATAATATGATTCAGAGACAAATGGTTGACCCATAATTACTGGTTTCAGATAAGATGCATCATTTAGAATTGGCTCCTGTGACTTAAAGTACAGTGGGTATAGAAAAGAATCGCCCCCCTTTAACCACTTCAGCCCCGGACCAATTGGCAGCCAAAGGATCGGGCCCCTTTTTGCGATTCGGCACTGCGTTGCTTTAACTGACAATTGCGCGGTCGTGCGACGTGGCTCCCAAACAAAATTGGCGTCTTTTTTTTTCCACAAATAGAGCTTTCTTTTGGTGGTATTTGATCGCCCCTGCGGTTTTTATTTTTTGCGCTATAAACAAAAATAGAGCGACAATTTAAAAAAAAATGCCATATTTTTTGCTATAATAAATATCCCCAAAAAATATATAAAAAAAAAACTTTTTTTTTTTCTCAGTTTAGGCTGATACGTATTCTTCTACATATTTTTGGTAAAAAAAAGCGATTATTGATTGGTTTGCGCAAAAGTTATAGCGTTTACAAAATAGGGGATAGTTTTATAGCATTTTATAAATATTTTTTTTTTTACTAGTAATGGCGGCGATCAGCGATTTTTTTATTGTGACTGCGACATTATGGCGGACACATCGGACATTTTTGACACATTTTTGGGACCATTGTCATTTATACAGCAATCAATGCTATTTAAATGCATTGATTCCTGTATAAATGACACTGGCAGTGAAAGAGTTAACCACTAGGGGGAGGGGAGGGGTTATGGGCTGTGACGTGTGTGTTTTTTACATTAGGGGGCGGGGGCGGGGCTGACGTCTGACATCATTGATCGGCTTTCCCGATGACCGGGAACAGCCGATCAATGACAGGCAGAGTAGGAAGCGCGGGGAGAGGTTTGTTTACACAGACCTCTCCCCGTTCTTCAGCTCCGTGACCCGATCACGGGACACCAGCGACGATGTGTGTGTGTATATATGTATATATGTGGTTTTGCCTGCCCGTGCCATTCTGTAGACGTATATCTACATGAGGCGGTCGGGAAGCGGTTAAATGATCACATTTTGTTGCTTTGCATCCTGAAATAAAGACAGCGATATTTACTAATGCAACATATAACAACCAAATAAAAGATATAACACCAACATGTCAGAAAAAATAATAATAATTCAAAAACAGAATCACTGAGTTGGAAAAAAGGATCACCCCTTATGTCAGTATTTTGTTGGACCACATTTTGCTTTAATCACAGCCTTTAGACTGTTGGGATATGTCTCTACTAACTTTACACATATAGACTTTGCAAAAATTGCCCATTCTTCTTTGCAGAACTGCTCAAGTTCAGTTAAATTTGATCTTAACCGTTTGTGGCCTGTAGTCTTTAAGTCATTCCACATATTTTCAATGGGGTTTAAGTCTGGGCTCTGACTAGGCCATGCAAGGACATTGACCTTTTTCTTCTTCAACCACTGTATGGTAATTTTTGTTGTGTGCTTTGGGTCATTGTCATGATGGAAGGTAAACCTTCTTCCTATTGACAACTTTCTGGCAGAGGGCAGCAGATTTCCCTCAAGAACTTAATGGAATTTTGCCACAAGGGGTTTGGCATGTGTTCAAAATTCATGGTCCACCATCTTGAACACATGTCAAATCAATTGAGATGCCTGACATAACAGAAACAGCAGTATAGAGTAGAGCTGCACAATTGTCAAGAATCGTTATCGCGGTCTTGACTAAAGTGTATCACAATTCTTTCTATGCAAAGAATTCTCTGCTCTTCTGAAGCCACAGCCATCAAAAGAAAGTTAGAGAAAAACTGGGCAGTCTGCCAAGAATCAAAACATTCTTTATCAGTTGAACTTAAGTATAAACATGGTAACAATTTGTCAATGGAATAGACTTTTGTGTGTAAGTGAAAAAACTAAACCTTTTTCTGACATTTGTCGGTTTTAAGTTAAAATCATTAACTTTTTTTGCTAGAAAATAACTTAGAACCCCCAAACATTATATATATTTTTTTAGTAGACACCCTAGAGAATAAAATGGTGGTTGTTGCAATATTTTATGTCACGCTGCATTTGCGCAGCGGTCTTTCAAATGCAATTTTTTTTGAAAAATTACTTTAATGAATTAAAATAAATAACCAGTAAAGTTACCCCATTTTTTTTTTTTTGTATAATGTGAAAGATTTTACGTCGCGAGAATCGTGATCTTTTATTCTAAGCAAAAAAATCGGGATTCTCATTTTGGCCAGAATCGTGCAACTCTAGTATAGAGCCTGGTTTTAGCTTTCATACTTGCCCTCCTTGGCCTGTGGACACAAGACAACATATATAACATATTCAGGAAGTTTTGGATGTGGAGTGTATTTTCAAGGAGTATCAGTCGGTCTCCCCATGGACCTGACAGGCTTTCACCACCAAACAACTTACATATACCTTTACAGTACTCTATAACAGCCTTTTTCCAACCAGGGTACCTTCAGGTGTCCTCAGGGGTGCCTTGACAAAATGCCTAAAATTGACCACACATTGTATACAAGCCAGCAGGTGGATCAAGCCTGCCTTTTATAGTTACACCAAGTCTCAGGTTTTCATTGTGTACTATTACAACCACCTAGCTGCTGGCGTTGGAACAACCAATGATGTCATTGGTTGATAAGGAGGACATTGGCCAATTGGGCACCTACACAGCATCCTTGTTTGCCCCTCCCCTGCACCTCTCCATCAGCATTGGGGTCAGATTAGCTGAGTGAGGGAGAGAAACTGAAGAAGAGAAACCTTGGAATACTAGTTAGTACCAGTGTACAAAGGTGTATTCGCTTTGGAACAATAAATCACACCTAACATTGGGTGTCCTGCATGTGTGGATGTTGCTGTGTTATGTAAAAACTAGTAGTTTAATTTTTTACAATTTAGAAGGGGGTGCCTCAAGATTGTGCAGAATTTTAAAGGGTGCCCTGACTAAAAAAAAGGTTGAAAAACACTGCTCTATATTAGGATCCAAGGCCCTGATGAAGCAGGACTGCCCGCGAAACGCATTGGCCTGCCAAAAAGATCCCAAGACCAGAAAACATATTACCTTGGATGGCTAACTTGTATAGATGTATTAACCTCTTTTATTATTTGTGATATTTCTAATAATATGTTAAAAATGTTTTATATAAACAGTTTGTTCATATCTATAATATACCCAGGGAGGTACATATAAAGTCCCATATACTCGTTATACCTCTATGTATAATTTTAGGCATGGGTCTTCAAACTACGGCCCTCCAGTTGTTCAGGAACTACAATTCCCATCATGCCTAGTCATGTCTGTGAATGTCAGAGTTTTACAATGCCTCATGGGATGTGTAGTTCCGCAACAGCTGGAGGGCCGTAGTTTGAGGATCCCTGATTTTAGGAATGATACTTCCAAAGGGTTAAAATTTTAAAATACCCTACCCCTGCACATAAAACACGTTTGGATACTTGTCACTGGGACAGGCGTCCCCAATTTTTCACTTCTGGTGACAGCTGTAAAATTTTAAACTGTCCATCATTTTCTGCTTTAGTGACAACAGGATAAATAGAAAGCGTGAATCTCCCTCGCAGGGACATGAGCAGCAATTAAAACTGACAAACGGTAAGCATTCATATGTCTATCAAAAAGCAACAAAAACAAGTTTTGACATCAACTATGGTGGGACCCTTCTGTAATTTACATATTGTAACTAACCAACTAGCATTACCAATCAGAAATAAGCATAGAGCACCTTAAGCAGTCCATAGGAATGAGATGAAAGTTGCCTGAAAAACAATTAGGCCCCTTTCACGTGGGGCGAAACCATAATGATCCGCCCCGTGAACATCCGCTGCTCAGCAGGGATCACTCTGCTGATCCCTGCTGAGCCGGCGGATGACAGGGCGGTCCCTGCACGCTCTGCAGAAGGCATGAGCTTTCCACTTTAACCACTTCCGGACTGCCACACAACGATGTACGTCCTTACTTTGAATGGGGATATCGTTGTTATAGCCGCAGCTAGCTGCCATAACCCCGGTATCCTCTTCTTCAGCCGGCGGTCCAGTTTCCAATAAGAGTGGTCTCTGCGGCGGATTCGCCACAAGATCACTTTTATCAGCGGCGGGTGAGGCCCCCCCTCCCGCTGCGCTCCGGTGCCCTCTGCCGCTTACCGGAGCCATCAGTCTATCTCTGTGTGGCGCAATCGCAGGTGCCCGCACACGCATCAGCTCCAGTGTCGCGCTGCCTAGTGGTCAAAAGGCGAGCTGACGTATAGCTATGATGGTTCACCCAGGGGGGCCAACCTGCCGCAATATAACTGCAACGGCTGGTCGGGAAGAGGATTAAACATTTAACCTTAATTTATTCCTTGCATTAAGGTAAACAATGTTTAAGCATCAGAATCCCCCCTCTACTTACCTGAGCCCTCATTTGATCCAGCGCCGTGCATGTCTGTAGCTCTTTTCTCCTCTTATGCCCGGGTCTCTCTGGCTTTGCTGGGGCACCGGGAACCATTGGCTCCTAGTGATGAGGGAGTGGGAGGCGGAGCTCAGTCCTGCTGTCTGTGTCAATGGACGCAGCAGTGGGGCTCGGGAGCGAGCATGCACGTGTGCCCCCATGGGAAGCTACTGGACGGAGAGGAGGGGCCAGGAGCGCTGACGGGGGACCTGAGAAGATTTCTATTGCGCAGAGCAGGTAAGTACAAACATGTTTTTTATATGAAAAACTAAAAAAATTGCCTTTTCAATTGCTTTAAGGGTGCGTGGTAGGGTGTGCTGAGCGTACTTTGGAGCTGGGTGGAGTTTTCTCTCTTTAAATTATGAAGTACATCTCATACTCCAATGGCTCCATTCCCCATACTGTGCTCTGTTGTATACTTTGCACCTCTAATCATTACATTGTTGTCATATTAATGGAAATAAGTACTACAGGGTTTTCCAAATTCTACCCCATTCAGCAAACCGGCAGACTTTTAATAGCTATTTAAATGCCTTTTAGGCTTCACTAAACTAGTAACTATGTGAGTACGAGTCCTGCTGTCAAAATGCTTCTGATGTGCTACAGATACTTTATTCTGAGATGCATAAAATATCTGACCATATTTAACAACAAAGGGGATAATTTGCAGATAAAGCTGTTTCTTTTCTGTATTCCTCGTTGGAAAATGATTGCTGAAGACATGGGAAACTGCTGATAGCAAGTGAAATACATACTGGAGAGATTATTAAACAAAATCCAAAGTAGAATCATGTGAAGAATTATTGAAGCCAAATGCTTTTGACCTTGAACAAGCTATCCACGAGTGCCTAAAAGCAACTAAAGTGTAACACGCATATTCCTTAAGGCAAAGATCTGCACCTGTAACATTTTGTACTGATATGCTGCAGCCTTTACAATGCTGGGAATGCAGAGCACCATTTATATGACTAGGGAATAAAACAGAATTGAAATGAAATGCATTCAATGGGAACATGATTGGTCAGGGGGTGTTCTTTAACTAAAGGCCAACTTAATAGCTGTTTCATGTAAAGGATGTGATGATGTGTATTTTGTTTGGTATATTATACTTTAAAACTGTAAGAATTTAAACAAAAGAATCTGGAAAAACATCCATGATGGTTATAGCGTCCAATCAAGTGTAATCCTTATTTTTTCACAGCATACGTTTTTCTCTAGATGTATACTGATACATTTTACTGTAGCGTTTATGTGAAGGGGCCAGTGATGTCAACCACCTGTAAATGGAGTAGTGTGCAGTGCTTTTCACCAGATTTGACTCAACAGTAAAATAAATTGGTGGGATAGAAGGCAGAGCCGGATTTCCCACTAGGTACTGTAGGCATGTGCCTACAGGCGCCCTTCCTAGAGAGGCGCCTGTCTATATGAGGTGTTTTTTTTTTTTTTTAACCCTTTTGCTGCCAGCAGGGGGTTTCACACACAAGCCAGTGGCTGCAGCCACCGGGATTGTGTGTAAAAGTGACAGGCAGACTCTTTTTCTGGTGGAAGCATTCAGGCAGCTGTGCTGCCACCCGCATGCTATTAGACACCCCCAGTACGGGAAACCCATGCTATGTATTCTGGGCTCTGCTTGCCCATCTGCGGGACTGGGACCGACATGGCTGGTGCAGGGGAGGGAGTGCAGTGACCCGGAAAGCGACGTGTATGAAGTCACTTCCGGGTCATCATGTCACTTTCCCTGGCTACCGTAACCGGGAAGGGATGTATTGCAATGCGATGTGAATTGCAATACATTCAGTGGAGCCCAAAGGAAACTGCATGTCTCATTAAAGAGAACCTGTCATCTAAAAATCATCACATAGGCATAGGGGACTTCTTGTGTGCCCTATGTGATGAAAGAAAAAAGTTAGGCAAAAAAAATGGTTACACCCAAGCACAATAAATTTTGAGGCCCCCAACCCCACATATACGCATGTACGAACGTAAATGTACAAGCCAGGGGCACCTATACGTGAAAACTTTTGATTTCAATACACATGATACATATCGTTGCGCACGCCAGAGTGAGAGCAATAATTCTACCACAAGACCTCTTTCGTAACACTAAACTGAGGGCTTTTGAAGCGCCGCCTATAGAAAATATAGGATACTGAAGAATGTAGCCATTTCACAGGTTCACATAAATGTAATGTTTGACATGTTGGGTACTTGTCTTTTATATTTTACCAACAATTTGGGTAGTCTATTGCGTATGTTTGCCCTAAAACTAGGGGTGCACCGAATGGAAATTTTGGTGCCTAAACCGAAAATGAAGGATGCACGAGGCCGCAAACCGATACCGAAAATGACAGTTTTTAAAAAATATTTATATTTTTATATATAATTGTATTATATTCAACTTTTTAATTAATATCATCAGATTGAATTAATATATATTTATAGTTGCCCATTATTGCCACTTTTAGTGCAAGAAAGGTAAAAAAAATGCAGTCTGCAGTCTCTAACCATCTCTTGTATCATGTCCTCAGTCTCTAACCATCTCTTGTATCATGTCCTCAGTCTCTAACCATCTCTTGTATCATGTCCTCAGTCTCTAACCATCTCTTGTATCATGTCCTCAGTCTCTAACCATCTCTTGTATCATGTCCTCAGTCTCTAACCATCTCTTGTATCATGCCCTCAGTCTCTAACCATATCTTGTATCATGTCTGCAATCTCTTACTTAAACTTAAACACACTGCTAATAGTATTGGCAAAATTTGCATTCGGTGCACCTCTAGCAGACATGATACAAGAGATCAATGCAGCCTCACCAGTGCCTGTCACATGCAGCCTCACCAGTGCCCCTCACATGCAGCCTGCCTGGGCCCAGCAGCCTCACTAGTGCCTGTGCCCAGTAGCCTCACCAGTGCCCATCATATGCAGCCTGCCTGTGCCCAGCAGCCTCACCAGTTCCTACCATATGCAGCCTCACCAGTGCCCGTCATATGCAGCCTGCCAGTGCCCATCATATGCAGTCTCACCAATGCCTATCATATGCAGCCTGCCAGTGCCCAGCAGCCTCACCAGTTCTGTCATATGCAGCCTCGCCAGTTCCGTCATATGCAGCCTCGCCAGTGCCCATCATATGCAGCCTCGTCAGTGTCCATCATATGCAGCCTCGCCAGTGTCCATCATATGCAGCCTCGCCAGTGCCCATCATATGCAGCCTCGCCAGTGCCCATCATATGCAGCCTCACCAGTGCCCATCATATGCAGCCTGCCAGTGCCCAGCAGCCCCACCAGTGTTTGTCATATGCAGCCTGCCAGTGCCCATTATATGCAGCATGCCATTGCCCAGCAGCCTCACCAGTCCCCGTCATATGCAGTCCACCAGTGCCCATCATATGCAGCTTGCCAGTGCCCAGCAGCCCCACCAGTGCCTGCCTGTGCCCGCATCAGCGGCGATCTCCATGTGTCACAGAGCTGAATTTGTTTTGCCTGGGCCGTAGTAACAATGTCCCGCCTCCTGTAATCACGTCACGCTGATTCAATGTCCCACCATTTGATCAGTATACTGTCTATCACAGGAGGCAGGACATTGTTACTACGGCCAGGCAATTCAGCTCTGTGAAACACGAAGATCGAGGGGAGGAGAGGAGGAGGAGTGAGTGGGGGACTGGGCGGCACCCAAGGCAAACCACGCCCCCTTTCGTTATTGGCTGTTTTTTTCATTCGGCTGAATGAAAAAAACAGTTTTCGGCTAATTTAGTAATTTTCGGGGGCTGAAATTTCGGTGCACCTCCTACCTAAAACTAATTTTAGTGTTTTTTTTTTTTACTGAAATTTTGCTGTAATTCAGCAAGAGAAAGAGTCGGTTCTACTTTTTTTTTTTTTTTTTTTTTTTTTTTTTTAAGGGGGGCGGGCTTCAGAATTTTCCTTTTCCGAATGTAAATCTGGCACTGTTAGCAGGTGGACTTCAAAAGCTGCAAGTTTCTTGCCATTATTTTATACTTCTATATATCTGTATTCAGAGGGGCTCCTGTGTAGCAAAAATGAAGATTGTAGAACAGTCTACTTTCATGCATCAGCCCTAAAGTATTTGCTGGTCTTATAACATGTGACATTGGCTAGAACTAGATGATTTTTTTTTTTTAGAGAACTGTGAATAGTTGTGTTCCATGCCTACACCCTCAGAGTTTTCAGAAGTCAGTGGATTATTGAACCTGCGTGATTTTTCTCTAGGGTGAAAGTACCCTTTAAAGTTCTTTTATCTGATACATTTTTAGAAGTCTGCGTACTTTTGTTTGGCATAGTATTTAACTGACAGAAAACGAATGGCCCTGTATGAAAATATTCGCCAGCATTTCCATATGCCCTTGCAAAATCAATGAACACTACTGTATGCTAAGTTCTAGCTAGGAAAATGGTGCATTGCTGCAACATTAATATTCAAAATATATGTTTGCACTTTATACTTATACTATTTTCTTCTTCCATGGAAAGGTCTTGAACCTGTTGGTGGAGCACCATGGGAAATCAAGTTGTAAAAAAAGACGGTGAACACAATGCTAAGGTAAGCTTACATTTCTCTCTCTTCTTCCCTGGGAATCTGATTGGCTGTGAAGATCTAAGCATTTTGTAAACATGGGTGATTATATGTATTTAGATTTATAGCACCCACCCTATAATTTTTTTGTCCCAAAATCCAAAAAAGATGTCTGTCTGTCCAGCTGCTGCAGCCATTGTAACCCCACTTAATGTCTGACAAGAGACGAAGTGGGATCTGCTATTAATGGCTTTTGTATTTTCACCAGAAATTTAAATGTTCAGAATCTGCAAAGTTTAAACTCCTTTAATATTTACATGGGTGCTTTTACAGCATTAGGTGACGAGAAGAGAAATTGGAGAACTGTTTTCACAGGCTGTTCTCCATAGAAAGTCAGAAATTGGAGTTTGTCAAAAAATGGAATCTACACACATAATTTTATTTTAATAGGGCAACCTTACTTCTCAGGAATATGGGTACATGTACTTTTTTCCCTTGCACTTTCTTCTGGTCAGATAAGAAATGTCAGCCCATTTGCCAGGCCCCAATAAAGGATTGGCTCTTCCGGTGTTTGAGCTCAGGGATAATAATTGACACTGACTAGAGAATAGAAGGGGTCAGAAAACCGCCTTGGCAGGCCCCTATGGAAAGAGGAGGAAGAGGAAAAAGATTGGAGTAGGCGACACTGAAAGGAAATGCAGTATTTTGAAGAGAAGCAGGTAAGTAAAAGGCAGCAGAATGTTCTAATAGTGTGGGTAGGGAATAGTGACCATTTGTTTTTGCAGTTAGTGAGTCGTTAGAGGGTTTTAAAAGGGTAGTTTCTGTGTAGCGTTGTGGGTTAAAGCCAGAGTGTAAAGAGTCGAGAAGGTTGTTGTCAGTGAGGACACAGCTCAGACGGTTGTAGACTCAGCGTTCTAGGATCTTGGAGGTATTCCAGGAAGCACCTTGGATGCTTTTTTTCTGTTATCAGCACAGGGCTCAGCTAGCTACAAGTGTTAATTTAGTCAACAATAACGTTTGTCATAGTTTTTGTCAGTAGCATTTTTGCAGTGACGAAAACTAAATGAAAAGTACACCACATTTCCGTCCACTGACGAAAACTATGACGAAAATCAATTCCGTTTTCATTAACAAATGAAACGAAAATGTGAGGCAGGGATGTTTACCCTCGGAATTTAAATTTTTCACAGAGCTCCGCCTGCTTCCGCTGGATGGAGCTCACCATTTGTAGATAAGAGGCTATCCGAGCAGATGGTTAGACCATCAATGGCTGTTATCTGCTGCCTGAAGAGGTATGTTCTATTAGGATGGCGGCAGCTTGGCTGTGTAGTTATCCCTCTCACACACTGCCTCTGTAGATATACGCCTGCAGGGCTGATTGGATCTCTACTAGTCCAGTGAGGGGAAGGCTGTGTGTCCCGGAACATGGAGTGCTCTAATCGCACCACAAGGATTGTGGGCTCTCCGCTGTCTGTCGACACACTCACACTTCATACTGATATATAGAGCCCCCCTGAAGGAGATAATTCCTTGTCAATAGGCTTTGCAGCTTGTCCACTACGGGAGAGCAGCACACTGTCTGATCTGTGCATGATTAACCCTTTTGCTGCCAGAGCTTTTTTTGCACCCATGCTAAAAAAAAATCAATTTAGGCCTGAAGATTACACAACCCCCCCCCCCCCCAAAACATTATATATTTTCTAAAAGCAGACAATTTCATGGAAATGTGCACTGCATGGTGGCATAATCACACAAAGAGTTTTTAATTTATTTTTTATTGTTACACTTTTGTCAAAAAGCAATATTCTTGTAACAAAACTTGGTTTACCTTAAAGATGTTATATAAGGACTAAATCTGTGTCTGTAGTGCATGTTCAAATCTTAATACCATAAATAATAACCTATTCGAGTTTTATAATGAGTTTGGAAATTGTAGAGAAATACTTAAATAATGCATTACAATTTAACTAAACCTATTCAATTTTAGTCAACTAAAATGTAGGACATTTTAGTCGACTAAAATTTACTGGAGGTTTTAGTCGACCAAATACGACTAGAGGTAAGACATTTCTTGTTTTTGGTTACCAGGTTTACACACATCTTAGGGGGGAATTTGGTACACTCCTTTTTTACAGATCTTCTTTAAATCCTTTTGGTTTTCTGGCTGTCGCTTAGCAAATCGAAGTTTCAGCTCCCTCCATAAATTTTCTATAGGATTAAGGTCTGGAGACTGGCTAGGCCATTCCATGACCTTAATGTGCTTCTTCTAGAGCCACTACTTTGTTGCCTTGGCGGTATGTTTTGGGTCATTGTCATGCTGGAAGACCCATCCACGACCCATCTTCAGTGTTCTGGCTGAGGGAAGAAGGTTCTCATCCAAGGTTTTAGAATACATGGCCACGTCCATTGGCCCCTCAATGCGACAAATTTGGCATTTTACCTTTAGCATTGAAACAGCCCCAAAGCATAATGTTTCCACCTCCGTGCTTGACTGCAGCACTTTCTCCCAATCCTTCTCTGAATCATTTAGATGTTTATTGGCAAACTTTAGATGGGCCTGTACATGTGCCTTCTTAAGGAGGGGGACCTTGCGGGCGCCGCAGGATTTCAACACATGACGGCGTATTGTGTTACCAATGGTTTGTTTGACGACTGTGGTCCCAGCTGCTTTGAAATAATGTACAAGCTCCTTCCGTGTAGATCTGGGCTCATCCCTCACTTTTCTCATGACCATCCTTAATCCATGAGGCGAAATCTTGCATGGAGCTTCAAACTGAGGGCAATTGATAGTTATTTTGTATTTCTTGCATTTGTGAATAATCGCTCCATCAGTGGTCTCCTCGCCAAGCTTCTTGCTGATGGTCTTGTAGTCCATACCAGCCTTGTGCAGGTCTACGATCTTGTCCCTGATGTCCTTTGACAGCTCTTTGATGGTGAGGTTTGACCCCATGATGGTGAGGTTTGAATGGAAGAAAGATATTCTGTGGACAGGTATCTTTTATACACATAGCTCACATGAGCACATGTGCTCATGTGGTACACAGATTAGTCCTGTCAATTTAAGAAGATGCTCCTAAGGACAACTCGTGTTTTTGGTTGATATTCTGTCTCTATCATTTAAAATACACCTATGATAACAATTATAGACCCTAAGCTACTTTGTGAGTGGGCAAACTTACAAAATCTGCAGGGGATCAAATAATTATTTTCGCCACCATATGACCAGCTGTTTCTGACCACTAGGTTGGCCTTTTCCGGCCAGAGATGACCAAAACCGCCCCCCCCCCCCCCCCCCCCCCCCCGGCTTCCCCACCCTGGAGGTTCTGCCAAAACTGTGAGGAATGTGCTCCAGAGGATACCCCCTATTCCCTCCCAAGGCAATATGTGTACTTGTCTGTACTGTTACTGTGGGGATGTGTGGAGCCTAATCTGTGGGAAGGATTTAGCCTGAGCTGACCATCCATATGATCCTACGGATCCTACGGAGTTGGCTGTTCACCTGGTCCTTGAGGCCGTGGCTAACCCCAACCCTTCTGTAATTGAGGCCACAGCTTCGTCAGCATACAAGCGGCTGTAGCCAGGAAGAAGTGATCCTTGAATTTGGTTGCAAGGTTGGCAAACTTCAGGTACTGCTTCTGATGGTGGCACCAGCTGGTGCCAGTGGCCATATTATGAATGGGCAGCCAGGGCAGCCATACTATGAATGTTTGGACACTGGTTGGTGACTTCACATCCAGTGCTCTTCCACTGTCCCTGGGATACAGGGTTTCCTTCCTACTGGCATTGTGGAGAGCATCCAGTATTCCCTCTCAGCTCCTGCAGCATACACAATGAATGTGATGAGTCTGTTGGGCCCCACCTTCCTCCCTGGTTGTGGCAGCATCTTGTTATCTACACCTACTGTATTCTGGTTATCCTGTGTTTGATGTTTGAGACAATTGGGGGGTCTGGATGGCCCATCTTGGGAAGGCTCTGGGTATTGACCATTACCCTCTGTGTCTGCTTCAAAACCCACCCATTACCCCTTATTCCATATGAAACATGCATTTGCATGTTAATCAGTCAGGGCAACTCTCAGATGGTGGGGGTTCTGTGTCCCACTTGCCAGACACAAGTCTTTCAGACAGCAGTGTAATGTTCCTGCCTTTGGGGAGTTTTTCGGTTTTTTTTTTCTTCCAACCCCTCATGGGGCATTGCTTTTGGAATTTCCCAGCAATGGAGACCTAAAAATCAATGAACCAAAGTGAAAATGGTTTTGTTCTTACTGTAAAATCTTGTTCTCTGCATTCGTTCAAGGACACAACACCCTCCTCTGGTTGGTATGGCTGTAACCAGTTGTTTTCTATGTATTTCTTTGTGGTTAATTAAGCTTCCTTTAGCAGATGGTGAGGGTTTGGCCACCAGCAGAGGCCACCCCCTAGGCTGTGCTTTATGTTTTTTGCCTAGTGTTCTACTCTTGCAGGTTAAACTATAGCCCAACGGTCATATAAAGATGTGTCCTTCAAAGAACCCAGGGAAAATACGTTTGCAGTGAGAACAAACATCCATTTTGACTCCAAAAATGCAAGGTTTACATATTTGGCACTGTGAGTTTTGGGGCTGAGAACTTGTGTGAATGTACATGCAGGCATTTGAGGATGCCAGCATGTTTTATGGTGCTAGTTAAGGTGATGGTTAACAGATGATTTTTATACACTGACAGGTTTACTTGAAGATGTACATAAAAAAATCTTTGAATATACATTGTTAATGACCAAATAAATGTTCAGCACAGAGCTATATAAAAGTCTGTTATTCTATAATTATGATATACTTCTGCTTTTTATGAGGTGACACTCCTTGTACAGCTTTTTTAATGCACATGTGACATCTCTGCTTCCTGTATTACTAATTGCCGTGTTAATCCATCCGTCTACTCTTTTAGTCTGACTTTTTGCATAATCCGCAATGTCGTTTTCCCAGCCAAAATTTATAAGCTCGCCCAGTGGAACAAGAGTGCAGGTGATGCCGTTTTGCTTGGCTGCTCAATTAGTGGGCACTGGAAGCTTATCACAAACATAGGAAAATTGACATGCAGGTTAAGAACTATGGAGGCGTAATGTGTACATTATTGAAAGGTCATTAAACCAGCACTCGGTGGGCTACATGTTTAATAGTTGGATAGAGAGCTCTCTAGTTTTTATATAAAAAACATTAAAAGTGCCATTATCAGATTTTCTGTGTGACTCATTTAATTATGGTATATTAGGAGAAGAAAAAAATGAAGTCATTAAAAACAAACAGAAGAAAACATTTATTATGTGAAACGCACAGATCCTAAATATTCTGGATGGTAACTCCTATTTACGTGCATTCCGCGTACCCCATTATACTCTGCATAATAGATGTAACATCTCCCCTCTTTTTTTTTTTTTTCTAATAAGAACGTTTAAACTGCAGTAACTAATGGCAACCAATTTTATTTCACTTTTACATAATATAATGAGAAAGATATCGGTTATCAAGAAGCTACTTCACTTTGTATATAGTCATTGTTCTTTTTACAAAGCCTGTATATGTGTGTATTGATTCTCTTTTGCAGATCATAAGAAATGTAATAAAAATTAGGTTAGAATAAGAATATACATTTATATTCATGTGCTCATAAGTTTTGGATCTTCTGGCCATACACAACATTCTGTAGTAATTGTCCATTGAATCCAGTTTGGAATAAAAGATTTTTTATATATATATATATATATATATATATATATATATATATATATATATATATATATATATATATATATATATATATATATATATATATATATATATATATAAATGCATTTTGGCATATAGCAAACAAAATCCGGATATGACAATGTCTGTGTTTGTTGCCACACCAGATATAAAAAAATAATGAACTTTTATTTATTTATTACAGGTATTTATATAGAGCCAACAATTTACACAGCACTTTACCTATACTGTACATTCTAATCAGTAATTTTATCTCCTTAAAGCGGAGGTCCGCCCACCGCTGCGAAAATAAAAAGCCATCAGCTGCACATACTTATTAATCGGACACCTGTCCTGGAGTCCAGTGATGTCGGCACCGCAGCTGATGTTTCCATCAGCTGTCGGGTGCATGCCGCTTCCATTGCGAGTAAGGGAACCCGGCAGAGAAGCCTTACGGCTTCACGCTGGGAACCCTACTGCACATGCGCAAGGCTCTGCTCCTCTCTCCTACTGGCCTGGCGGCCGAGGAGGAGGGAGCTGAGGCGGTGATGTCAATACCCGCGGCTGAGGCTCCTGGAAGTGGGAACAGGATACCTGTGAAAGACAGGTATCCTGCCCCCCTCCCCCCGAAATGTGCCAAATGTGGCACTGGAGGGGGGGGGAGAAGTACAATGAGCGGAAGTTCCACTTTTGGGTGGAACTCGGCTTTAAGCCCAGGTTCACACTGAGCTGCGGGAATGAAGCCGTACAAGTTCAGCTAAACTCGCACAATTTCACTCCTGCATGTCAGTCCAGATTTCGGTCACAATTTCAGAGACATCTGTTTCTGCACAGATGTCAATGTAATTCGCAGCCCGAAATCGCAAAAAGTAGCGGAATCTGCAGCAAATTCGTACTGCATCTGGTGTGAACCGAGGTTGAGTCAGTGGTCCATTTGTGGTCCAGGCTTCCTAAGACTAGGGTTGCAGTCCAGACATCCGTATTCTAATATTATTTCTATGTACCCACAATTTTATCCTGAATGTAGTTCTCCTTCAATAAATAAAAAAGTCAGTGAAGGGCAGAGCCACATATAATGGCACCACAAGAGACCCTGGAACAGTTCCTGCGGTTGGTTAATTTCTAAAGTCTATAACCTACAACTGTCCTTAAAGAAGAACTCCCGGTTCAATCCCCCCCCCCACATTATGGCATGTTCCATTTTTTTTGTATCTCATTAGGCAAAGGAGACCCTTTTTCTGGAATTCCTAACAAGCAGAATAATTAGCTGTTGGCATATGAGTTTCTGCTTTCTGGGAAGATGAAGGGCCCCCCAGCGTCTCTAAGGCAGATTTTGTTTCTGGAAGTGCTGCAGATCGTATATGTTATGCACAGTACCATCTAGTGGAACAAAAGATCAGATTCACATCTGGGAATCGAGGGATGTCAGTTTCATCCATGCTTTGTGTACCTTCAGGCTGCCCTAAGTTACATAGTTAGCTAGGCTGAAAAAAGTCCATCCAGTTCAACCATAAAAAAAAAATAATAAATAAAAAAATATCGTACAATCCAATATACCCAATTCTATACCCACAGTTGATCCAGAGGAAGGCAAAAAAAAAAAAATCCCCAGCAGAGCATGCTCCAATCTGCTACAGCAAGGGAAAAAAATCCCTTCCTGATCCTCCAAGAGGCAATCGGATTTTCCCTGGATCAACTTTACATATAAATGTTAGTACCCAGTTATATTATGTACATTTAGGAAAGTGTATACAGGCCTTTCTTAAAGCAATCTACTGAGTTAGCCAGAACCACCTCTGGAGGGAGTCTATTCCACATTTTCACAGCTCTTACTGTGAAGAAACCTTTCCGTATTTGGAGATGAAATCTCTTTTCCTCCAGACGTAAAGAGTGCCCCCTTGTCCTCTGTGTTGACCGTAAAGTGAATAACTCAACACCAAGTTCGCTATATGGACCCCTTATATATTTGTACATGTTGATCATATCCCCCCTTAATCTCCTCTTATCAAGAGTGAATAAATTCAGTTCCTCTAATCTTTCCTCATAGCTGAGTTCCTCCATGCCTCTTATCAGTTTGGTTGCCCTTCTCTGCACTTTCCAGTTCCCCCATATTCTTTTTGAGAACTGGTGCCCAAAACTGAACTGCATATTCCAGATGAGGTCTTACTAATGATTTGAACAGGGGCAAATTCTCTCTCTCTCTCTCCTCTCTCCTCTCTCCTCTCTCCTCTCTCCTCTCTCCTCTCTCCTCTCTCCTCTCTCTCTCTCCTCTCTCTCTCTCCTCTCTCTCTCTCTCTCTCTCTCTCTCTCTCTCTCTCTCCTCTCTCTCTCCTCTCTCTCTCCTCTCTCTCTCCTCTCTCTCTCCTCTCTCTCTCTCCTCTCTCTTCTCTCTCCTCTCTCTCTCCAAGAAAGGACTTTGCTCGCTTTGGAAACAACAGATCCCCCCCAGATCCTTCTCCACTATGGATTCCCCAGTTGTACTCCCCCTAGCATGTATGATGCATGAATATTCTTAGCCCCCAATTGCATAACTTTACATTTATCAACATTAAACCTCATCTGCCACATAGTCGCCCAATTAGACAGAGCATTGAGGTCTGCTTGTAAATTGGAGACATCCTGTAAGGACGTTATTCCACTGCATAGTGACCTCTATGGGAAGAATGGGAGTCATTTTAATGTATTTCCTTTTGGATGTAAACACTGCTTCCTGGGGTCCCATCTGTAAAAAGGATGTCATTTCGGTATTAGATAACTTTTAGGTCATATGCAGTGACAGCACAAGTTTTTTCTTTGGAAAATAAAAAGCCTTGGCTCAGTATAAAATGAAGCAGGCAATGTAGGAAATGTAGCAAAAATACACACACCAAGCAAAACATTGTCCTTTAGAAAGTATATAGATTATTCAATCAAAAACTTTCTCTATTAGGATATGACAGAACATTTTTCTTCGCTAAAGGGCAACGGCTCTGAGTGAAATGTAAAATCTTACATTTGTAAACATGAGATGTAAATCTGAGCTATTCGGTGTTCTGCGGAGATATCGAAAATAAACAAGACTCCTAAACTAGAGAACCTTTCAGTAGCAGGAGGAAGAGTTCATCTAGGGCTACAAATCTTTCACCTGCTAATGATTAGTACATTTATCTGCTCCATCATGTCCTCCTCCTGCAGACTGGGGCGTCATGGACTTCATGCTAAATGGCTCTGCATTATATCAGTGGCTTATATTATTTCTGTATTTTGTCTGACACCAGAGCCTGCACAAGGTCAGATAAGAACATTTCACTTACTCATCATCATTTTCAGAGCATTGTCTTAAAAGCAATTTAATTTTGTCCCTTATTTATTTTCTTCTGCATTTTATGCAGTTTACAAAACTATGCATGTCAGTTATGTTTTTGTCTTCTTTTTTTTTTCTTTATAAAAGCAAGATGATCCTTTTTGTTAAAAATGTTCAGTACTTCTAATAATTTTTCAACACAAGGACCTAAGGGTTTATTTACACTTGAGCTTGGGGGTGGTAAGAAACAACATTTCTACTGCCCCCTTTAAGCTGTAAAGGGAGCCAGGCTGGAGTGTACACATTCCATGGCCACCATGCTTTGCTTCATAGTTGTGACCAAAAATGATCCCCCTGTGGTACTGCTCACCAAACGCAACCCATTTAATTGAAGAAGGCCGCACCGCAACCACCTGCAACTATGTGGTGCGGTATTTAAAACGGGCAATAAGGAAGTGACTTATTGCCTCCTCACCACCTGCCTAATTACTCTGAAAAGTGACCTACCACAGATTTCCAGAGGTGAGTGGATGTCAGCCACACATCCATCCAAATAGTCCAAAAGTAAACCTGTGCTTTGCCCATTTACACTGCCTGTCCCCCACTTCGTTCTTAGATTTGCCATCCATGGAGAAGTATGGGACACTGTGACTCTCTCCCATTCCTCCTGTGATGCAGCACTGATTGTTCAAGAAAGCCACTTACCATATCAGAACACTGTCTCTGATGGACGGCTGGGGAAGCTGAAAATCACTATAGTAGGTCCACACTACTGCATGAATAGCCACAATCTTCTGGGTACTGCTCAGGTTCTTCTCATGTGGCTTCCCACTGGACATTGACAACAGGTGGTTGCTCGCTTGGCTCCACTGCCATTCATAGAACTCCTTGCATTTGTTTCAATGAATACAGGGCATTCTCTGATTGGACTAGCTAGAGATTGTAACATCATCACCCCTCCTCTCCATCTCATCCAGTCAGAAGGCCTTATATATGTACATGGAAGAAATACAAGGCATTCTATGAATGGCTGCGGTGCCCAGCAAACAAACCTCTGTGTGCAGAGGGGAAGCTGCTTGCACAGAACCCAAGCTGGACATGGAAGATCACAGCTTTTACTGTAGTAATGCTGACAATTATAGTGATTTTTCAGCTTCCCCAGCAGCTCATCAGTTGTGAGTAATTCATATTTACATTGTGCCAAACTGGACCATGGTAACTATGCAAGATCATGCCTAGAGTTCAGCTTGAAAGTGAACCTGTCAATCGCATAAAGACCACAAAATGGATCTTACCTGCAATAGAACAGCTCACTTCTCTGTTTGTGTCCCACGACATGTGCCAAGATTGCATCCTCCAATCCCTTCATCACTACAGTACACAGCAGTGGTGTATGAGTCACAGGAAGGAGCCATAGGAGTTGATTTACTAAAATTGGGAGTGCAAAATCTGGTGCAGATGTGCATGGTATCCAGTCAGTTTCTAACTTCAGCTTGTTCAATTAAGCTTTGACAAAAAAACTTGGAAGCTGATTGGTTTCTATACACAGCTGCACCCCGAGTTTAGTAAATTAACCCCATAGTGCATGGGAAAAGGAAACAGGCCTTTAAAACACCCAGAGGTTCAGAATGCTGGAGTGCCTGATGGAGTCTGAGAAGCCCCATTTGGATTTCTTTGTGGCTGACAAGATCACTTTAACCCTCTGAAAGTGATATTAAATGTTTTTTTTTGTTTTTAAATAACAAACATATTATACTTGCCTGCTCTGTGCAGTGGTTTTGCACAGAGCAGCCTAGATCCTCCTCTTCTCCGGGTACCTGGCTGGCGCTCCTGGCCCCTCCCTCCTGCTGAGTGCCCCCACAGCAAGTAGCTTGCTATGGGGGCACCTGAGCCAAGCCTCTGCTCTGTGTGTCCATTCAGACATGGAGCTGTGTCTTGGCCCCATCCTACTCTCTTTTCATTGGCTCACTGACTTTGACAGCAGCGGGAGCCAATGGCTGTAATTGGCCGGAGGCGCGATGACGTCACTTGCGCGCAGGAGCCGCCGGTAATGGCATACTAGCTGAAGCAACTTCACGAATGCGCTATTGCTTCAGTGCACATGTGCCGATGATGTCGGCACCTGATGATACAGGGGATATGTCCTAAACCATGCAGGTTTAGGAGATATCTGGGGTAACTACAGGTGAGCCTTATTAAAGGCTTACCTGTAGTAAAAAGTGGTTGTAAAGGGTTTACAACCACTTTAAGCTGTTTAGCAGTGTAAAAAAAAAAAACACTGGAATTTAGTTTTCCAACAACCCAGCCCTCCTATCCCAGATTTGTACATGTAAATTTTGATGCACAAAATCATTGGTATTTGTTGGAGTATGGCTGCATACCACCATTTTATTCTAAGGCTGGCAGTATGCACTAGCTTTGGGACCCCAGGTGTGAAAAAACACCAGGATTTTTACGCTAGAGCTTATTTGGGACTCAAAAAATATATTAAACTATTTATTTTTTCCCTCAGTTTAGGCTGATACGTATTCTTCTACATATTTTTCTAACTGTTTAGGGGCGTGGCTACGAGTGACACGTCACTGATCATAGCTCCCGATCACAGGGAGCTATGATCAGTGACATTGTCACTAGGCAGAATGAGGAGATGCTTGTTTACATTAGTATCTCCCCATTCTTCTGCTTCGTGAGACGATCGCGGGTACCCCCGCGGACATCGAGTCCGCGGGACCCGCAATCCTACTCACGGAGCTCGAGGCAGGGTCGCGCGTGCCGCCGGAGGTGTACACGTGACCACACGGCGGCAAATTCAAAGGGACGGGTACGCCCATTTGCCCAGCCGTGCCATTCTGCCGACGTAAATGTACATGCGGATGTCGGCAATTGGTTAAAGGAAACTGAAAAAAAATAAAAAAACGGCCAGTTAACCAGGTAAAAATAAAGATACAATTCCTAAAAAAAACACTGATGCAGCCACCAGATCTAATAATAAGCTGCATTATAATACATTTTAATTTTTGATTTAATACTACTTAAACTCTGACTTTACTTGCTGCATGACTGTTCTGCCATGGCAGTCCCTATGTTTCCCTCAGTACAGGTTTTCCTTAAAAGCAACTAGTGAAAATATCTGAACAAGTAAGCTAGCAACTTTAGCAGAGAGCTGATTATTGTAATGGCTACCAGTGGCATTGACATTGGAGGTCAATCGGTTATTTACTAAAACCAGAGCATGCAAAATCTTGTGCAGCTGTGCATAGAAACCAATCGGATTCCAGGTTTTATTGTCAAAGCTTAATTGAGCAAGCTGAAGTTAGAAGCTGATTGGATACCACACACAGCTCACCAGATTCTGAGTGCACCAGTGTTGGTAAATCACTGTCTGTACTTTTTGCTAGCGAATGCTAGGCAGGTACCCAGCATGTGGTTTGTGGCATGCCTATGCAGATAACCTCTTTATAAAAGCAGGATTTTGCATCGACACTTGGAGAGGGCACCATGCTGCGCTGGAGTGACAGGTCCTAGGGTAAAAGGTATGTTTTTACAGCTTATGCTGTCCTCTTTCCGCTAAGCTGTTAGTTTACTTGTTTATTGTTTCCCAGAGGTTCCACATACAAGGGCAGATCTTTTGCCAAAATAACATAAAATCAATATTGCCTGTTCTCTAGACAGTTGTCAAGCACCAGTAGAAATTTCTTCAGAAGCACACTTATTTTTTTATCCTGGTACTCTTCAGTCAAAGTTTTGATCCTTGGCTTTTTTTACTATTGAACAAATGTCCAGTTATTTGCTGTTTTTGCAACTTGCAATAACACTCAAGGACGCTGATCTCTCAATAGACTCCACACCCATCTGTGTGGTAGCGAAAAGCTTTTAATAGAAAAAGTTTTGTAAGCAAAAAGGTTTAAAAACCTGCAACAAAATCTGTTAAGAGCGGGAAAAAAAACAGCTAAGGTACAAGTTGATAGCATTCACTGAAAGCACATGAAGGACGTTACACAAATAATAAAAAATACATTTCAATAATGATCTATAATTACTGGTTTATGTCACTCGCAAATATAAAAAAATGATGGCATACGATGCCTGTTAAACATAATTTTATCTTCATGATGTGCTGCATGCATTAAGGAAAAACACAGTCAAGATTAAATATCAAGTAATAAATAACTTGGCATTTGATACAGTCATACATTCTGAGGTCTGTAGGCATCGACCACAGGGTTTGTACATGGATAGAAAATTGGGTACAGGAACGTGTCCAAAGGGTGGTAATAATTGGCCTATACTCAGAATGGTCTGGAATGGTAAGTAGGAATGGTACCCCAAGGATCTGTTCTGGGGCCAATTCTGTTTATATCATTTATAAAAAGTTAGAGGATGGGATAAATAGCTCAATCTCAGTGTTTGCTGACACAATACAAAGCTAAGCAGGGGAATAACTTCACAGCAGGACATAGAAATGTTGAAAAAAGACCTCAATAAATGAATGGGGTGGGCAACTACATAGCAAATGTTGAAAAATGTAAAGCAATGTACTTGGGGGCTAAGAATATGAATGCTAGTTACACATTATGGGGGTAGAGCCTTTGGGTTAAGATCCAGGATGGAAAAAAGATCTGGGGGTCCTAGTAGATGACAGGCTCAGCAATGACACACAATGTCAAGCTGCAGCAAGCAAAGCCAGCAGAAAATTGTCATGCATAAAAAACGATAAAATACAAGTAAAATAAGGCGCATCAGTACAAATGAATATACCTCTTAATAGGGTCACCAGATAGTCCAAGACATATGTATATACATATATATATACTCTGGAGGGATCTCATAGGGTCAGTCAGGGCAGCCTCCCAAGGGAACCAGGAAGCGGGTTCCAGTGAGCTAGAAATATACAAGAAGAAGGGGGGCGCCTCTGAATATGTGTAAAAAATCAATTTTATTAAACAAAAATATCCACTCACATAGAAATGTAAGGAGTTCCATTCAGGTCCTGCAAGCTGGGCTGAGGAGGTGAGGAAGCTGCATGTTTTCAGCAAATCCACTTCACTTTCTTTTCTCTTCTTCCAGCTTTGGATCTTAGTCACAAGGATTGGATATGGCAGAGCGGAGTGGAGAGAAGGATATCCAAAAGTCCAGATGCAGTTTATTTAGGGTGGTCCAGTCTGTCAGTGGGGCGTAATAGCACCCTTTTTTCAGAACAGGGGTTCCGGTGGTGGGGTACAGTGAAGAGAGGAGGCGTCAATGCTGGGACAGCGCCGGGGGATCACTCAGGAAGCCGTCAGTCTTGTCAGGGAGGTGTTTAGAAGACACGGCCGTGTTCCAAGCTGACGAAAACGAGGCCTGGAGAGCAAACAGACGGCGTCGCCCGGCCGTGACGTCACAGGTATGCGACGCGTTTCGGGATAGGCTAGCCACTCTATGGGGGAGTGGCCGCATTCCTTTCTCAAGCATGATGAAACAGGGAGCAGAGGGCAGTATTTGTAGATAGAGGGGGAGGGAAGGGGGCGTGGCCAGAACGGCAGAAAGTCAATGGGGCTGGAGCATTTTCATACATATAGTGGGATGAGGCATAGTTCAAGAGGGAAAAAAACACAAAACCACACACACAGTATATATATACTATCAGGGAACATCCACAGGGTACTATTATGTATTATAGGAGGAGATAATGGTTAGTAGTGATAATTATCATCGTATAAGCAACATGGGATGTAAAAATATATATATATATATAATGAATGAAAATATAAAATCTATGTATAAAAACGGAATGAGAATGAGACTGATAAATATATGTTATTTTAAAAAACATTAGCATATATGAAATAAAAATATACAGATATATACATATACATCCATATAAATACATATCGAAACAAAGTTCATTGGTAGACCCTTAGAACATATGTACTAAGAAAATATATACATCATTTTAAAATTAGGATTTACGATCTGTGATAAAATATAAAATATAAATGATAAATAGAATATAATAATGTATAGTAGCAATAATATATGGACAAGTATTAAATGAAAAAAAAAAAAAAAAATATATATATATATATATATATATATATATATATATATATATATATATATATAAAATTCAAATGGGGTAAAAATTAGTAAGAACCACACACATATATGGGGTGGGGGGAAGGGGGAGAAACAAAGGGACAAGGTAAGGGGAAATAGGCGTATATCTAGATATATGTATTTGGGGGGGGGGGGGGAAACAACAACACACGTATATTCATATTAATAAGAAAATCTACTGTAGCCTTAAAAGCAGTTTTTCTTAAAATCCTGATACTTACTATAGAGATGCATGTATTTTTTTTTTCCCCTATCGTCTTTCAGGACAGCCACCTGAGAGACCTTGGCTCCTCCCCTCTGTAGGAAACACCTGCGCCAGCTTGCTATAAATTTCCTCCTCCCCTGCTGCTCCTCAGTTATTTGTGTTTCCTCCAGGAGGGGAGACACCTTTTTGGAACCAGCCAGAAAGAGTCAGGATTACCAGGGGGTATGGGCTCAGGCAAAAGATACATGTCCACAAACGAAGCAGCAGCGGCTCCTTCTGGACAAACAGACCAGGTAACTAACCTGGGGAGACTGCCGCCCCTGCATCCCTGAGTGCAAGCGGAGGTCAGGGGGGTTTCCTTCTCAGCTCCGAGTGCGGAGCACAGGTACAGGTCCTGCCGTTCCATACCTCCAGCGGCGTGTGGCGCTCTCAGCGCGGAACACGCTGGGTATAGGAGACCGGCGTTGTCAGTGACGGGCGACGTCACATCCGACAAAAGGGGCGTGTACTTCCGGGTTCGCGGTTTCCGGTTCCGGCCGCGAATCATGAAAAGGAGGCCAGGCATGGGCTAGGAGAGGAGCTACACATGCTGTAGTGTCAGCTAAAGCTCCGGTGGTGACACAAGCATGTCGGACGCAGAAGGTAGAGACCAGACTGCTACGACAGAGACCAGCTCCAGCCATGTAAAGGTAAGGGGAACCTGGGGAGGACCTCCCCTGGCCTATATCAACCACCCATCCCCCTCCCCCTCAAGGGTTCAGCAAGGGGGGGGTGGGTAGGTCCCTCCTGTGTCAGAGGGTTATTTTTCATTGGGCCCCTAGTGTGGTAAGCCCATATGAAAGACGCTGTGCACCTGCATGTTGCAGGAAGCTTATGTCAGTATTAATATGTGTGGGGTTTCTCTTTATGTCTTTTCAGAAACCTGACAAGTCCAAGCCCTCTCATAACTCAAAAAGGAGGTGCCCTTCTTGTAAAAACACACTAAAAGATTCCTGGGGGAAAGCATTATGTAAGGAATGTATTCACAAGTTGGTGCAAGAACATTCCACAGAGCAGGGCAGTGATTTAGCGGCATCTGTCAAGGAGCTATCAAGTACCTTTGTAGCTTTTAAAACCCTTTTTGAAGGGTTCCAGATCCCTCAACTGCAAACTGCCCCCCCACCAGTACTACCGGTACTAGGAAAAGCACAGGCACTACCCTCCACTAGTGCCGGTCCTTCAGTTACTCCTAGAGAGGAGGCAGAGGACGAGCCTGACAGCACAGCGTCCGGCTCCCAAGAATCTGAGGGTGAAACACTGGAAGGGGATTCCAGAAAACCCTCCAGATACAAACTCTCATTAGAAGAGGTAGACCAGCTGTTGGGAGCCATTCATACCACGCTGGGTATACAGACGGAAAAGAAACCTTTATCCCTGCATGATCAGATGTATGAGGGTTTAGGAGAACAAGAAAAGAAAAATTTTCCTGTTCATGACGTCTTAGTAGAGGCAATTAAGAAAGAATGGCAGGAACCTGAAAGGAAACCATTCTTCTCTAAAGCCTTAAAGAGACGGTTCCCATTTTCAGATGATGAGTCATCAGTATGGAACAAAATCCCAAAACTAGACGCTGCCTTCTCACAAGTCTCCAGGCACACCGATCTAGCTTTTGAGGATATGGGGGTCCTTTCTGAAGCAATGGACAAAAGAATGGATACCCTATTAAAGAGGTCATGGGACTCCACAGTGGGAAGCCTAAAGCCAGCCATGGCGGTCACGGTGGTAGCCAGAAATGTAGAGTTTTGGCTGAACCGTATACAGGCACATATTGAGGAAGGTACTGCGAAGGAGCAGATTTTGTCCTCCTTTCCCACTCTTCTCAAAGGCATTGCATACATAGCAGATGCATCAGCAGAGCTGGTACGCATGGCAGCCAGATCCTCGGCTCTAGCCAATTCTACCAGAAGGGCCCTATGGCTAAAGACTTGGCAAGGGGATGCTGCATCCAAAGCCAAGTTATGCGGGATCCCGTTTACGGGAGACCTGTTATTTGGGCCAGGCTTAGAGAAAGTGTTAGACCGTACAGCGGACAAAAAGAAGGCTTTTCCGCTGAAACGGAAAGCACCCTGGGCCCAGCCTCCACAAAATAGAAAGAGGCAAAAGAGGGACACCAAGTCCCGGTTTTCAGTACCCAAGGCAACTAATCAAAAGAAACCTTGGGGTCAGCGAGGGAATAGCAAAGGAGGAGCAATATTTCGCCCTCCTGAGCAGACCCGCAATAAGGACTGAAGTCCTCTCAGTGGGAGGAAGACTGGGGGCCTTCATCTCACAATGGGAAAAAATATCCTCCAGTCAATACATCTTAAGGACGATAAGAGACGGGTATTCCCTAGAATTCTCAAAATTCCCCCCAAGCAGACTGTACATCACCAAGCTGCCAAACAACAAGGAAAAAGCCAGAGGGTTAATGAGATCCATAGAGGACCTCAAGAAACAGGGTGTAATCATCAGGGTACCAGGGGCAGAAAGAGGTCAGGGCTTCTACTCCCATATATTTGGAGTACAGAAACCCTCAGGAAAGGTCAGGCCGATCCTCAACCTCAAACCACTAAATCTATCCATAACCTACAAAAGGTTCAGGATGGACTCCATATATTCAGTGAAGGCCCTGTTGCCTCCAAACTGTTATATGGCGTCGCTGGATTTAAAGGATGCATACCTGCACATACCCATACACCCAAATCACCAGAAGTTTCTAAGGCTAGCAATAGAAACAGGAAAAGAAACTGTACATCTTCAGTTTCAGGCTCTGCCCTTTGGCCTATCATCTTCGCCAAGAATCTTTACCAAGGTTCTGGCAGAAGCTTTGGCACCACTACGACTAAAAGGCATATCCATTATTGCCTATTTAGACGACCTTCTTCTTTTTGCAAGGACACCCGAAAGGTTATTAGAAAACCTCGAGTACACTCGGGTATTCCTAGAGAGTCTAGGTTGGTTGGTGAATGTAGAAAAATCAAGTCTACAACCCACGCAACAGTTAAAATACCTGGGTTATGTAATAGACTCGGTTCAGCAAAGAGTTTTTCTACCCGAGGAAAAGATAACAAAGATTCAAAGAGAAATAAAGGCAATACAGACCAGTATACCCTGTTCTATAAGAAAAATAATGTCAACACTAGGGTTGCTAACATCTGCAATCCCAGCAGTTCAGTGGGCAAACCTGCATTTCCGACCACTGCAAATGTTCCTATTAAAGATATGGGATCACAGGCAGGAGTCTCTGGATTTGCAGGTATCAATACCAGCAAAGGTAAAAAAGTCCTTATGGTGGTGGAGAAAGACAGAAAATTTAGACATAGGACGGCTATGGATCCTACCTATCTCCCGAATCCTAACCACAGACGCAAGCGGTGTAGGGTGGGGAGCACACCTGGACTCCCAGTTAGCACAAGGTGCTTGGGGGAGGGAAGAACGGACAAGATCGTCCAACTGGAAAGAACTGAAAGCGGTATGGTTCGCACTCCAGTCCTTCCAGAAGGAATTAAAAGGACATCATGTACAGATCAGATCAGACAACTCGTCAGTAATAGCTTACATAAGCAAGCAAGGGGGAACCAGAAGCGGAGTTCTGTGGGCCCTAGCAGAAGAGATCCTGAGATGGGGAGAGAAAAACATACTCTCCTTTTCAGCAGTACACCTAAAAGGAGACTTAAACAGAGTGGCAGACTTTCTCAGCAGGAAGAAAGTAAGAGAAGGAGAATGGGTGCTAAAACAAGAGGTATTCAACCAGATTACCAAAAAATGGGGAATACCTCAGGTGGACTTATTTGCTTCCAGAGAAAGCAGGAAAGTCCAAGCCTTCTTCTCCCTAAAAAGGGAGGAGGGAGCACTCGGGGTAGACGCATTGGCGCAGAAGTGGGCGTTCAGCAGATGTTATGCTTTTCCCCCACCAGTACTACTACCCGCAGTAATAAGGAAATTTCGTACAGAAGACACGTCATTAATCCTTATAGCACCTCACTGGCCCAGGAGACCGTGGTTCTCTATGCTCAAAGAACTAGCCATAGAGCCTCCTTGGTTTCTACCAATCCAAGAGGATCTGCTAGCCCAGGGCCCAGTGCACTGTCCACAGGTGGGAAAGTGGAAACTAGCCGCCTGGTATCTGAGGAGCAGCTATTAAGAGCTAAAGGGTTCTCAAACCGTCTGATAGACACACTGCTGAAAAGCAGGAAGGTTGAGACACGTAACATCTACCAGAAGGTATGGAAATGTTTTAATCGTTGGTGTACAGAGAACAACTTTAAAACACAAAGCTCAGTAGCAGTCCTAGAGTTTCTACAGAGTGGTGTAGACAAAGGACTAGGCCTCAGCACGTTAAAGAGTCAAGTGTCAGCACTGTCAGTTTACCAGGAGAGGAGTTTAGCCTCAAACCCCTGGATAATCAGACTCTTTAGATCCGTGAGCAGACAAAGGCCGCCACAAAACACAGCCTTTCCCAAGTGGGACCTGTCATTGGTGTTACAAACTCTGACAGCAGATCCCTTTGAACCATTAAAGGATTGCAGCCTGAAGATGCTGACACTTAAAGCAATCTTCTTGGTAGCAATTACTACAGCAAAAAGGGTCTGTGAGATGGAAGCCCTATCTATCAGACCCCCATTTTGCCAGATCTTTCCGGATCGTATAGTCTTCAAAATGGATCCGGGGTTTCTACCTAAAGTGGCCTCAAAATTTCACAGAGGTCAAGAAATTGTATTACCATCATTCTGTCCGAATCCTTCTCAGGAGAAGGAAGTGAAATTTCATAGTTTAGATGTCAGGAGATGCATCCTGCATTATTTAGAGGCAACAAAGTCAATCAGAAAGACGGAGTCTTTATTTATTTTATACACTGGAGCCAGGCAAGGGCACAAGGCTTCAAGAAGTACAATAGCCAGATGGTTAAGGGAAGCCATAGAGCAGGCTTACAAAATAGGGGGTATGCAGATCCCAGAAGGAATCAGGGCACACTCCACAAGGGCAATGGCAGCGTCACAGGCAGAGAGAGCTGGAGCGACGCCGGAACAGATTTGTAAAGCGGCAACATGGTCCAGCTTTGCCACTTTTGTAAGACACTATAGAGTGGACTTATGGTCAGCTAAAGATCAGACCTTTGGACGTAAGGTCTTACAAGCTGTGGTCCCGCCCTAGGGGTAAGTGCTCGGTTATCCTCTCAGGTGGCTGTCCTGAAAGACGATAGGGGAAAAACGAAGTTACTTACGGTAACGTTCTTTCCGGGAGTCTTTCAGGACAGCCGGGTACCCACCCAAATGTATATCAAGTATGAGGTTTCCTTACAGGAAATGTGATATAAATTATTATATGTGTATCATATGTTTCTTGTGTCTCCCCAGCAAACTGGAGGTGCTCTTCAAAGAACTGAGGAGCAGCAGGGGAGGAGGAAATTTATAGCAAGCTGGCGCAGGTGTTTCCTACAGAGGGGAGGAGCCAAGGTCTCTCAGGTGGCTGTCCTGAAAGACTCCCGGAAAGAACGTTACCGTAAGTAACTTCGTTTTTTTTTCCCCCATAGAGTGGCTAGCCTATCCCGAAACGCGTCGCATACCTGTGACGTCACAGCACCAATGTGTTATATTAATCAGTTTTTTTGTGCTACCAGGCTCATTGCTTACCAGTGATTGCTTACTTTTGTTGACTCCCTTGTCCGCGATCATAGTGTTTCCAGTTATAAGGGTCTACCTTAAGCACCATGCACATGGGTCTTTTTTAAACACTTCTCTCCTTTTAGGAGAAAAACAGCCTCAAAAATGCATCTCACTCGTGTAGGCACATTAAGAGCTAATAATATGAATTCGGATTGATTTTTTTTTTTTACATTAGAGTATTTATATTTGACATGAATGTATGCACTTTTGTAAGCGCTGTAATTATTTTATGAATGTGACTTTGGTGGGGGTTTTTTTTTCTGCCTTCAATCTCCTGTAAACACCTATAGTGTGAATGGACACAGGCTAACATGGAGGGGTGTTTAGAGGCAAAAAATGCCTGTAAAAGCAGTGTTTTTGGGCTCAAGTGTGCATGAGGCCTTATTCGCAAAAAGGAAGGCTCCTGCTATCCAACTCCAGTGCGAGACACCTATCCATATCTGTCATCCATAGGCCTGACTGCTGCCACTTAAGAGGCAGTGGAGCAGGCATATAGTTATAGAAATATAAGCTACAGTATCAATAGGCTGGTATAGTTTAAGTTAAAGTGGTTGTATACCCTAAAATTCAACTTGCACCTACAGGTAAGCCTAGATTAAGGCTTACCTGTAGGTACAAGAAATATCTCCTAAACCTGCACGGTTTAGGAGATATTTGAAAAGAACGATTTACAACGTTGTCTACGGCGCATGCACGCCTTGGACAACGGTGCATTTACAGGGTTAATCCCCATCTTCAACTGCGGCTCACCGCAGTTGAAGTGTCCCGTGCGCATGCGCGGAGCGACGTCCTCGCCGCTCTGGCCAATCACAGCGCAACAGCGGCGCTGTGATTGGCCGGAGCGGCGATACCCGGAAGGGTATCTGTTTAGATATGGATGCAGCCGGAGGGGGAGAAGAACACGGTGTCGGGGGCCCCGATCTAAGGTAAGTGATGCATAATGAGCTAGTATGCTAGTCATACTAGCTCATTATGACTTTGTCTTGCAGGTAGTAAACAAAAAAAAAAAATTTTAAATGGGTATACAACCGCTTTAACTCAACAAAACAAAAAGGCTACATTTGTGAATATTTATATTGGAGCCTGTCAGTGAAGTACTGCCTGTTCACAAACCCATTGCAATCATATTGCAATCAGCGTACCATTTTGGTGCCTGCTGAGATGATCGAATGCCTGCACATCCAGAGGAGTGACGTCATCTCGGCCTGTCTGATGAACACGGTATTGGCAGAACACCAGACAAAGAAGTCAGCAACAAGTAAGGGTGCTCTAGGACACTGGAGCGCTGAAGTTGGGGCCAGTAAAGTAGACCGTTAAAAGTGAAAATGTGTTGTCTTCTAGTGAATGTATAGACCATTCTTATCTGTTCCTACAAGTACTGTCTGCAGGTTATCCCGATTACTTCATGCTAGGCAGAACTCTGCACCTACCCTAAATTAAGTTCAAGCCATCCAAGGAAGGAATTAGCTGCTCAAGTTCAACTTCTCCATTTAAAGGGACCTACATCTGACAATTCTTCCCCCCCCCCCTTTTCTACTATTCTACTAAAGTAACTTTTTCCTACCATTCAATATTCTTCAAGTGATTTTCCACACTGACTTCATCTATTAAAGGGAAACTCTGCTGATTACCATCATTAGAGACTATTCAGTTTACTTCTTGAAGAGACTGCGTCCCTCATTGTGCACCAACCTATGGGCCCCAACTAGCCGGCAGATGCATCCAACATACACTTATGGTTTAGTGGTGTGTGGTAGCTTTGATAACTTTCCTGAAGCCTAAACTTAGTCTCTTCTAATTGAGGGTCTACAAGTGAGTTAGCCTTGTGTTTTTATTACTCCTTTTCCCTTACTTGGGGAAAATCTCTCAGTCCCAGAGCTATTGTTTACATCTTCACTCCTGCAGGACAGGTATTCCTGTCTTAAAGGGGTACTGTATTGTGTTTCATTATTAGTTTGCTGTATTACCTCTTTTATCGATAGTTTCAGTTGACTGTATTCTTTGCCTGCCATAGTGTTGATCTTGATACAACTTAATAATATTTTTTTTTTTTTTTTACTAGTGTGTTCATCATTCTCTTTGTGTGACAGCCAGGAGACTACCTGGCCAAGGTACTGTGGTGGTGTTAGCAGGGGTGGTGCTCTGCCCAGGTCTTAATGAAGAACCCAAATCTTCTAGCAGCTCCTGGGGAGGTAGTGCTACACTAGTTATATTTGCCCTCTGCTTTTTTGGGCAGAGTTTGCACAGTTCTTTATGGAGGCCTCATAAAGCTTTGTTGTCATGGGGAATATGTTTGTTGGGTCGGGTCAACTGCAGCTACCCTAAAAATAAAATCATCAAAAGCATGTTTTTTGCTAGTAATCTCTGTTTTAGATTTTTTATTGTAATATGTAATTTACTATTCCAACATTAGTATGCCAGCTTGTCAAACTTTTAAAAAAGTTCACATACCTTTGGTAGGAGAAAAGTGACTACTGAGAACTTTAATTATTTTCTTTAAATAGAGCTTTATTGATGTGATTTTGTATGGCAGCAAATCATGCCTTCATTAGGACCTAATAACCTGTCAGTAAACCATGTTGGAACATTTGGAGCATGCTGTGATGAGCATTTTAATAGATGGCATTATCCTGCTAATGTGTGCTCCATGGTGTACGCATCTTCATTATTGATGCAATAATAATAGAGCCCATTTATTAACTGAAATGCATTTGTGGTAACATGTTAGTAGTAATGAATGGTGATATAAAAGGCAGTGTTTCTCATTCTTTGCAGCACTAAAGAAAATAATAACATAGAAAACTAAAATATCCCAGCAACACCCAACCAACAAGTTCACAAGTGAATACATTTCATGCTGCCATATACAGTATCTCACAAAAGTGAGTACACCCCTCACATTTTTGTAAATATTTTATTATATAGAATAAAAATATTTACAAAAATGTGAGGGGTGTGTACTCACTTTTGTGAGATACTGTATATTAAACAATATATGCGTGTTATGAGGATCCCAGGACACTCTCAAAAAAGATTTTGAGGGTGCAAGTAATCACCTGGATGCGTTTGCTGTATTGAACAGTGGCCTTCTTGAGTCTGCTTTCACACTGAGTCGCTTTACAGGCACTACAGCGCTAAAAATAGCGCCTGCATAGAGCCTCTCCTGTGTAAAATCCCGTGGGCTTTTCACACTGGAGCGGTGCCTTTGCAGGACGGTAAAAAAAAGTCCTGCAAGCAGCATCTTTGCAGCACTGTAGGAGCGGTGTATACACTGCTCCTAGGGCAGTGCCGCTGAACCGCCAGCAAAGTGCCAGCGGATTTAGCCATTTTAGGCTGCTAGCGGGGGTAAAAAGTGCACCGCTAGCGACCGAATAGCGGCACTAAAACGATGGCAAAACACCGCTAAATATAGCGGCGCTTTACCGCTGACGCCCCCAACGCCTCAGTGTGAAAGCACCCTAAAGCCCCATACACACGCGCGGATTATCCGAGGACCAGGTCCGTCAGATCATGTCCGTCGTACTTTGTCCGATGTTGGTGTTGCGTACACACGGTCGGACAAAGTTGTCGGAAAATACGATCATTCTGAACGTGGTGACGTTTGTTGCCTACGACGGGACTACGTAGAGGCTAGTAGCCAATAGCTTTGGTCTTGTAATGTGATCTGAGCATGCGTAGCACTTTGTCCGTCGGAATTCGATACACACGATCGGATTTGGTGTGATCGGATTTTGTTGTCGAAAAATCTATCCAGCAGGAGATAGGACTTTGTCCGTCGGACAATCCGACGTACACTGTCCGATGGTGCCTACACACGGTCGGATTTTCCGACAACATTGTCAGATAGGACAGAATCCATGGGAAAAATCCGA
>CM053030.1:193848244-194082383 GCA_028564925.1 Lithobates sylvaticus | reverse complement strand
CACAAGCCAGTGGCTGCAGCCACCGGGATTGTGTGTAAAAGTGACAGGCAGACTCTTTTTCTGGTGGAAGCATTCAGGCAGCTGTGCTGCCACCCGCATGCTATTAGACACCCCCAGTACGGGAAACCCATGCTATGTATTCTGGGCTCTGCTTGCCCATCTGCGGGACTGGGACCGACATGGCGGGTGCAGGGGAGGGAGTGCAGTGACCCAGAAAGCGACGTGTATGAAGTCACTTCCGGGTCATCATGTCACTTTCCCTGGCTACCGTAACCGGGAAGGGATGTATTGCAATGCGATGTGAATTGCAATACATTCAGTGGAGCCCAAAGGAAACTGCATGTCTCATTAAAGAGAACCTGTCATCTAAAAATCATCACATAGGCATAGGGGACTTTTTGTGTGCCCTATGTGATGAAAGAAAAAAGTTGGGCAAAAAAAATGGTTACACCCAAGCACAATAAATTTTGAGGCCCCCAACCCCAAATATACGCATGTACGAACGTAAATGTACAAGCCAGGGGCACCTATACGTGAAAACTTTTGATTTCAATACACATGATACATATCGTTGCGCACGCCAGAGTGAGAGCAATAATTCTACCACAAGACCTCTTTCGTAACACTAAACTGAGGGCTTTTGAAGCGCCGCCTATAGAAAATATAGGATACTGAAGAATGTAGCCATTTCACAGGTTCACATAAATGTAATGTTTGACATGTTGGGTACTTGTCTTTTATATTTTACCAACAATTTGGGTAGTCTATTGCGTATGCGTAGGGGTGCACCGAATGGAAATTTTGGTGCGTAAACCGAAAATGAAGGATGCACGAGGCCGCAAACCAATACCGAAAATGACAGTTTTTAAAAAATATTTATATTTTTATATATAATTGTATTATATTCAACTTTTTAATTAATATCATCAGATTGAATTAATATGAATTTATTGTTGGCCATTATTGACACCTTAAGTGCAAGAAAGGTAAAAAAAAAAAAATGCAGTCTGCAGTCTCTAACCATCTCTTGTATCATGTCCTCAGTCTCTAACCATCTCTTGTATCATGTCTGCAATCTCTTACTTGAACTTAAACACACTGCTAATAGTATTGGCAAAATTTGCATTCGGTGCACCTCTAGCAGACATGATACAAGAGATCAATGCAGCCTCACCAGTGCCTGTCACATGCAGCCTCACCAGTGCCCCTCACATGCAGCCTGCCTGGGCCCAGCAGCCTCACTAGTGCCTGTGCCCAGTAGCCTCACCAGTGCCCATCATATGGTGCCTGCCTGTGCCCAGCAGCCTCACCAGTTCCTGCCATATGCAGCCTCACCAGTGCCCATCATATGCAGTCTCACCAATACCCATCATATGCAGCCTGCCAGTGCCCAGCAGCCTCGCCAGTGTCCATCATAAATATAAAATATATATACAATAAAAAAATAGGTAAAAACAATAAAAAAATAGGTAAAACTATGGTATAAAACCAAAACCTATTAAAGTACTGTAGCAGCGCTCAGTATCAGAGAGTAAACACTGATAAGATATACGAATAAAATTCACTAATAAAATTCATATATAAAGTGGGTGGTCAGAGTATACAAATTGTGGTGATAAAAAGTGTGATTAAATATAAATATATAAATATATAAAAAAACACTATGAGAAAATTGATATGAAGAGACCAATAATATGGCAATAAAATTACTAATCAATCATAACAGTTCATCAACAAAGTCCAGAGCTGGTTGTGATCTGGTGTGAGAAAGTGGTTCACTTATTAGATGTGCCACAGCTGATTAGTCCATCCACCAAAGAAAATTCCACCACGTGTTAGGGAGTTCCCCTTTTGGGGATGCACTCACCAGAGCTAAAAAGATTACGGGCACATAAAGTATCTTTCACAGGTCACTGCTCCTTCTTTTGATGGTACCCTTCAATTCTCCTCCACAGCCTCTGATTCACCAGCTCACCCAATGCAGGCAGGTCATGTGTGAAAAGAATTGTACCACATAGCGTAATACTGCATAAAAGTTTTTATTCACCCTCCCTTATAACACAATAAAAATAGAAAACAACAACCCCTTTTGTACAAATGCGTACCAGATATATAATAAGAACAGTATTCAATGACATGAAACTTATGCCCTTTGATCATAAATGCGTACCAGATGTTATAGGTATATCAGCATATTCATGTTAGGGATAAATGTAAAGTGGTGCACTGTGCCTGGTTCACTTTCCGGGTCCTCTCAGTCGATTTCCGCTCGTGGAGCGCTGGAAACGACGTCCTGTAGGTGTCCGGGGTGGTGAAACGCAAGGTGGAGCGCGCGCTAGGTTACTTCCGGGTTCTCTGGTCTACGTCCCTGACGCGCGTTTCGTCACATCCGACTTCGTCACGAGGGCGTGACCAGAGAACCGGAAGTGTTCTTTTTATAGTGACGGACAGTGCCGCAAGCCAATCAGAGTGCACGCTTAACTACAGTGGTTGTATATGGGGCATTACCAGCTGTTAATACAGCGACATGCAATCGAAAACTCGAGTTTAAAATGCGTAATTGCTATGTACTCTACAGCCTTATAACATATGTTCAGACTGAATCCTACAATGGATAATTCTTAAAATACACAATGATGCATTACGCAGCATTGGTGAATAGCCCAATCGTTTACATATGATAAGATGTGTGCTGATCGTATTTAAATATTAACCCCATCTATGCGTGCATCCTGCGGCTCCCAGTCATAATCAATCAAACAGTTATACAGGGAGATATACATTTATCTGCTGCAGTAACTCTATTAATAATATAGATAAAAGTAGCTCTATGTATACGAATTCCACTGAAGGAGGGATATGGCTTTAATACATTGTGGCTAAATTCCACATATGAACTATAGAAGCTATAATAAACGAAAGGTCCAAACAAGAGGGATAAAAAAAGGAGATATAAAGGTAAAACCCAGAATGTGGGTAAATCCGTGATAAACATTAAAAAATATTAAACTATAAAATATAAAATGTAGGCAGGTTAAAAACGCATCTTCGGTTGCATTTAAAATCGCATATGTAAAAATGTAGTTTGGTTTAAGATAGTCGAGCAGAATCATATAAAATCGCAGAGATGATGTCAAGTGTATAAATTCCATTGGGCTAGATGGATATAAAATATACGAAATATTAAAATAATAAACTATAAAATAAATATATAAATGTACATCATCACCAGCAAAAATTTCAATCTATTTATACTATAATGGTCGAGGGGATCAATCTAATGGGTGAGTTACATCTAAGAATGGGTTCTGTAATCACAGCCCTCCTTCAATGTTTCTCGTGTTGATCACCCCCCTATAGAACTACCAATTATAGGGTGAAGGACGAGAGTATTAGGTATATTAAAAATAAAAAATAAATTAATAAAAAATAAAATAAAACCTAATATATTCTAATGAAGGTCACAAGTAAATTACAAGGAGATCACCAGGAGATCAGACGGAGATAAAGTGCAAGAGGAGATCAATTCAATGATGAATAAATAAATAAATAAATAAAACAGATATAGATCAAATACAAGGTGTGTAATGGAGGGTATTATGTATCACTGATAAAACAGTTAATGTCTAACTCAACGTTGAGACCTTTAGGGACGAGCACATCTGTCAAGAAAATCCATTGAGTTTCCTTTTTAGATAGTTCACGTACCCTGTGGATACCCCTCCAGTGCGGCTGGAGATGTTCTATACCCCAAAATTCCAAGCCGCTCGGATCACTATCGTGTTTCAATTTAAAATGCAGAGAGACGTTGTGGTCCTTGTAGCCTATTTTGATGTTATTGATGTGTTCAGCAATTCTTATCCTCAGGAGTCTTTTGGTTCTGCCTATATACATCAAGCCACAAGGACATTTCAGGGCATACACTACATACATGGTATTGCATGTAATGAACTGCTTGATGTCAAAGGCAGTCTGATTTGCTGTTGCCACCCCGGACACCTACAGGACGTCGTTTCCAGCGCTCCACGAGCGGAAATCGACTGAGAGGACCCGGAAAGTGAACCAGGCACAGTGCACCACTTTACATTTATCCCTAACATGAATATGCTGATATACCTATAACATCTGGTACGCATTTATGATCAAAGGGCACAAGTTTCATGTTAATGAATGCTGTTCTTATTATATATCTGGTACGCATTTGTACAAAAGGGGTTGTTGTTTTCTATTTTTTTGTTTTTTTTATTTTTTTGTGTTATAAGGGAGGGTGAATAAAAACTTTTATGCAGTATTACGCTATGTGGTACAATTCTTTTCACACATGACCTGCCTGCATTGGGTGAGCTGGTGAATCAGAGGCTGTGGAGGAGAATTGAAGGGTACCATCAAAAGAAGGAGCAGTGACCTGTGAAAGATACTTTATGTGCCCGTAATCTTTTTAGCTCTGGTGAGTGCATCCCCAAAAGGGGAACCCCCTAACACGTGGTGGAATTTTCTTTGGTGGATGGACTAATCAGCTGTGGCACATCTAATAAGTGAACTACTTTCTCACACCAGATCACAACCAACTCTGGACTTTGTTGACGAACTGTTATGATAGATTAGTAATTTATTGCCATATTATTGGTCTCTTCATATCAATTTTTTCATAGTGTTTTTATATATATTTATATATTTATATGTAATCACACTTTTTATCACCACAATTTGTATACTCTGACCACCCACTTTATATATGAATTTTATTAGTGAATTTTATTCGTATATTTTATCAGTGTTTACTCTCTGATACTGAGCGCTGCTACAGTACTTTAATAGGTTTTGGTTTTATATCTTAGTTTTACCTATTTTTTTATTGTAATTTTATATGTGTATCTTCTTAAAGCAGCTGCCATCAGTGCACTTAATTTTAAAGTTGCACACTTGATAACGTATATATTTATTTATTTATTTATTTATTTATTTATATACTCACTATACACACTCAGAAACCGCTAGATAACACTATCCACGCAGGCGCAGAGAGGTGTTTGATATAGCCGGGCCAATTCAACAAACATCCTTCTTTACATTTCTTTACTTTATCTCTGCAGCCATGGATGTTCTACAGTTTCTGAGTAACAGACAGATAGATATAAACTCTCTATTTTCTGACTTTACACCCTCACCCACAGAAACTAACTACAATGGGGCCATTTCGGCCCTGGGGAACACATTAGAAAAACAAGTCAGAACTTGGTGGGATATCTGTACATTAGAGCAATATATCAGAGACAAAATAATCATTAAAAGCCTAAGATGGGATATTGTTCCCCAAGATGGCCTAGACGACCCAGAATCCAACCAAGAATGGTTGGATTTTTTTAACGGGGTCGGATTAAAGTTGCAGCAACTAATCTTGCAGAGAAAAAAACGAAAGATGTCCAAATTAGAGTCTAAAATTAATGACCTGAAAATTCAACTAGAACCCATCCAAGATACACAGCAGATTATAGACTTCAACACCATGGTTCAAAAGAAACTCGAGAAAATTGACAGAGATACCCAGAAAAAGAAAGTGAAGAAACACCACAAGGATTTAGAGGATTTCAAGAATAACAGGATATACTCTTGGCAACAAGTTTCCACAGAAATTAAAGAAGATAACGACAGAGAAATCAATGTTATAAGAGGTGCCACAGCACCCGCACCATCTAATGGTGCCATCCCTAGGCTAACCACCCAGAGAAGGGAGGAACGGGAATATTATGAGGATTCTTTTCAGATGCAACCCCCAACACGCTCATCAACCCCTAACCAACAATGGAAAAACAAAGGAGGAAAAGGAAAGAATCCAAAGAATAATAATTTCCATCAGACATATGGGGTGGTGACCCATAATCGCTTTCAACCAATCTATGAATATACGGATGAGTATAATAACTACCCCACACCACGTCCTTTTTTAGGACGAGGCAGAGGAGGCCAACAGAGGGGTCGGGGGTATCCGCCGCGCAGGGGACGGCCACCCATGCAGGCGCAATACCACCCGTACCCACAAGAACAACAGTCCCAAGGATATCACAGGGAGCAACACTCACAAGGACACCACAGGGACCCACAATGGAGAGGAAACCTACCATATCCAGCGAAGGAACCAACGTCGGCTCCACTACGAAACGAAAATATCGAGGATGCAGAGCAGGCAACAAACTCCAACAAAAGAAGAAGAGGGGCCGAATAGGAGGAATTTTCAACCTAACCAACATCAAATTATCACAGAAAGAGGTCAACATTCTAAATTTGGGTTTGAAATGCGGCCTAAAAAAACCGATCAATAAATTCAACGTCTATATCGATGTTCACAAATACATCAGGAAAATCAACATAAAAAAGCATTTCCTGGGACGAGAAACAAGAAAGGAAGCAGTAACAATCAGTCACACTCAATCTAAATTAAACCGATCGATCAACAGTGGTCTAAAGAATAAATCTCTTTTTAACCCACCCAATAACCCTAACCACCAGGTAGAGGTCTTCAAGGGGCTCGTACTACAAGACATAGCAAGTCTACAACCTAATAAAAAAATGAATACAAGGTACATAGACGAGGGAATTACAGCCTTGGAAAAAAGGAAAGATATAATTATACGACCAGCAGACAAAGGAGGAGGCGTGGTTATTTTAACGAAAGAATTTTACCACAATCAAATAACAGAAATGTTGTCAGATACCACCACCTACTGCAGTCTAAAGAAAGATCCCACTACGGAATATAGGGATCATTTAGAGAAACTGATTGAGATGGGATCCAAAAAAGAGATTCTGACTGACAAAGAGAAAAGATATTTGGTACCAACGAGTAGCCGAATACCTACTCTCTATACATTACCTAAAGTGCACAAGGACTCAACAAAACCCCCAGCGAGGCCCATTGTCAATAGCATCAATTCCATCTCTGCTAGACTCGGACAATACTTAGATAAATTCCTTCAAAGTAGTGTAAGAAACACTCGGTCATACATACGAGACACAAAAGATTTTTTAAATTCTCTTCAAAAAATTGACCTAGAAGGAAGAAATGAGGTTTTACTTGTTACCGCCGATGTGTCCTCCCTTTACTCTATTATCCAGCATGAGGATGCTTTACTGGCCCTGAACTGGGCCCTAAGTAAGAGGGACGATTTACCACTTGACCAGAAAGTATTCCTGAAAAACGCACTAGATTTCTGTCTGAGCCACAATTATTTTTGGTACGGAGGCAATTTTTATTCGCAACAAAGAGGCGTGGCCATGGGTGCCAAATTTTCACCAAGCATTGCGAACCTCTTCATGGCAGAATGGGAGGATAAAACGATTTTTAATAACCAACGAACAGAACTAGTATTTTATCGACGTTTTATTGATGACCTGTTTTTTATCTGGGCCGGAACCACTGAAAGTTTGGAGATCTTCTTAACCTTTTTAAATACAAATAATAACAATATCGTCCTAACCTCAACATGTCATAAGGATGAAATTGATTTTCTTGACGTGACCATTTATCGGAGGTTGAACCAATTAGAAACCAAGGTATATTTCAAAAAGACTGACAGGAATAGCTATCTGCCCGTATCCAGCGGTCACCATCCTTTATGGCTAAGGAATATACCTAAGGGCCAAATAATGAGGGTAAGGAGAAACTGCTCAGAAAATGAGAATTTTACCCTCCAATCTAAGATTTTAACCGACAGATTTGAAGCCAGAGGATACGATCCCAAGAAATTAAAGGAAATAGTTGAAGAAGTTGGTAATATTCCTAGGAGCACTACACTGGAAGAAAAGCCGTTACCCGAACCTTCTACCTCCACCCTTAATAGTTCAAAAAAGGAGTGGTCCTTTATATCCGGATACCACGAACAGTATAAGGAAGTGGAAAGTATCTTCAGAAAACACTGGCACGTTCTACTGCTGGATAAAAAACTGACCTCAGCTCTACCGACAAATCCCCAATTTATCTACAGAAAAGCAACAAGTTTTGGGGATAGGATAATTAAGAAAATTATAGACCCTCCGAAAAAACCACCTTCCTTTTGGGACAAGCATGGGTTTTATGCATGCAGGAAATGCAGGGCCTGCAGAGAAGTGAAGAAACCTTTAAGAGCTTTTGATAATTTTGTGGCAACAGCAAATCAGACTGCCTTTGACATCAAGCAGTTCATTACATGCAATACCATGTATGTAGTGTATGCCCTGAAATGTCCTTGTGGCTTGATGTATATAGGCAGAACCAAAAGACTCCTGAGGATAAGAATTGCTGAACACATTAATAACATCAAAATAGGCTACAAGGACCACAACGTCTCTCTGCATTTTAAATTGAAACACGATAGTGATCCGAGCGGCTTGGAATTTTGGGGTATAGAACATCTCCAGCCACACTGGAGGGGTATCCACAGGGTACGTGAACTATCTAAAAAGGAAACTCAATGGATTTTCTTGACAGATGTGCTCGTCCCTAAAGGTCTCAACGTTGAGTTAGACATTAACTGTTTTATCAGTGATACATAATACCCTCCATTACACACCTTGTATTTGATCTATATCTGTTTTATTTATTTAATTTTTTATTTATTTATTCATCATTGAATTGATCTCCTCTTGCACTTTATCTCCGTCTGATCTCCTGGTGATCTCCTTGTAATTTACTTGTGACCTTCATTAGAATATATTAGGTTTTATTATAATATATTATTTTAATTTTTTATTTTTAATATACCTAATACTCTCGTCCTTCACCCTATAATTGGTAGTTCTATAGGGGGGTGATCAACACGAGAAACATTGAAGGAGGGCTGTGACCACAGAACCCATTCTTAGATGTAACTCACCCATTAGATTGATCCCCTCCACCATTATAGTATAAATAGATTGAAATTTTTGCTGGTGATGATGTACATTTTATATTTTAATTTTTTTATTTTAATATTTTAATATTTCGTATACTTTATATCCATCTAGCCCAATGGAATTTATACACTTGACATCACCTCTGCGATTTTATATGATTCTGCTCATCTATCTTAAACAAAACTACATTTTTACATATGCGATTTTAAATGCAACCGAAGATGCGTTTTTAACCTGCTTACATTTTACATTTTAATTTTATATTTTAATATTTTTTAATGTTTATCACGGATTTACCCACATTCTGGGTTTTACCTTTTATATCTCCTTTTTTTATCCCTCTTGTTTGGACCTTTCGTTTATTATAGCTTCTATAGTTTATACGTGGAATTTGCCATAATATATTAAAGCCATATCCCTCCTTCAGTGGAATTCGTATATGTAGAGCTACTTTTATCTATATTATTAATAGAGTTACTGCAGCAGATAAATGTATATCTTTGTGTATATCTGCTTGATTGATTATGGCTGGGAGCCGCAGGATGCACGCATAGATGGGGTTAATATTTAAATACGATCAGCACACATCTTATCATATGTAAACGATTGGGCTATTCACCAATGCTGCGTAATGCATCATTGTGTATTTTAAGAATTATCCATTGTAGGATTCAGTCTGAACATATGTTATAAGGCTGTAGAATACATAGCAATTACGCATTTTAAACTCGAGTTTTCGATTGCATGTCGCTGTATTAACAGCTGGTAATGCCCCATATACAACCACTGTAGTTAAGCGTGCACTCTGATTGGCTTGCGGCACTGTCCGTCACTATAAAAAGAACACTTCCGGTTCTCTGGTCACGCCCTCGTGACGAAGTCGGATGTGACGAAACGCGCGTCAGGGACGTAGACCAGAGAACCCGGAAGTAAGCTAGCGTGCGCTCCACCTTGCGTTCCATCACCCCGGATACCTACAGGACGTCGTTTCCAGCGCTCCACGAGCGGAAATCGACTGAGAGGACCCGGAAAGTGAACCAGGCACAGTGCACCACTTTACATTTATCCCTAATATGCTGATATACCTATAACATCTGGTACGCATTTATGATCAAAGGGCATAAGTTTCATGTCATTGAATACTGTTCTTATATATCTGGTACGCATTTGTACAAAAGGGGTTGTTTTTTTTTTACAAATTTTTTTGTGTTATAAGGGAGGGTGAATAAAAACTTTTATGCAGTATTACGCTATGTGGTACAATTCTTTTCACACATGACCTGCCTGCATTGGGTGAGCTGGTGAATCAGAGGCTGTGGAGGAGAATTGAAGGGTACCATCAAAAGAAGGAGCAGTGACCTGTGAAAGATACTTTATGTGCCCGTAATCTTTTTAGCTCTGGTGAGTGCATCCCCAAAAGGGGAACCCCCTTACACGTGGTGGAATTTTCTTTGGTGGATGGACTAATCAGCTGTGGCACATCTAATAAGTGAACCACTTTCTCACACCAGATCACAACCAGCTCTGGACTTTGTTGATGAACTGTTATGATTGATTAGTAATTCTATTGCCATATTATTGGTCTCTTCATATCAATTTTTTCATAGTGTTTTTATATTTTTATTATATATTTATATTTAATTACACTTTTTATTGCCACAATTTGTATACTCTGACCACCCACTTTTATATATGAATTTTATTAGTGAATTTTATTCGTATATTTTATCAGTGTTTACTCTCTGATACTGAGCGCTGCTACAGTACTTTAATAGGTTTTGGTTTTATATCCTAGTTTTACCTATTTTTTTATTGCAGCTTACCAGTGCCTGCCTGTGCCCGCATCAGCGGCGATCTCCATGTGTCACAGAGCTGAATTTGTATTGCCTGGGCCGTAGTAACAATGTCCCGCCTCCTGTAATCGCGTCAAGCTGATTCACCATTTGATTAGTATACTGTCTATCACAGGAGGCAGGACATTGTTACTAAGGCCGGGCAATTCAGCTCCGTGAAACACAAAGATCGAGGAGAGGAGGAGGAGTGAGTGGGGGACTGGGTGGCACCCAAGGCAAACCACGCCCCCTTTCAGTATTGGCTGTTTTTTTCATTCGACTGAATGAAAAAACTGTTTTCGGCTAATAGTTTCCGGCTAGTAATTTTCGGGGGCTGAAATTTCGGTGCACCTCTACCTAAAACGAATTTTAGTGTTTTTTTACTGAAATTTTGCTGTAATTCAGCAAGAGAAAGAGAGTCAGTTCTACTGTCTCTTTTTTTTTTTCTTTTAAGAATTTTCCTTTTCCGAATGTAAATCTGGCCCTGTTTAGCAGGTGGACTTCAAAAGCTGCAAGTTTCTTGCCATTGTCATTATTTTATACTTCTATATATCTGTATTCAGAGGGGCTCCTTTGTAGCAAAAAATGAAGATTGTAGAACAGTCTACTTTCATGCATCAGCCCTAAAGTATTTGCTGGTCTTATAACATGTGACATTGGCTAGGACTAGATGATTTATTTTTTTAGAGAACTGTGAATAGTTGTGTTCCGTGCCTACACCCTCAGAGTTTTCAGAAGTCAGTGGATTATTGAACCTGCGTGATTTGTCTCTAGGGTGAAAGTACCCTTTAAAGTTCTTTTATCTGATACATTTTTAGAAGTCTGCGTACTTTTGTTTGGCATAGTATTTAACTGACAGAAAACGAATGGCCCTGTATGAAAATATTCGCCAGCATTTCCATATGCCCTTGCAAAATCAATGAACACTACTGTATGCTAAGTTCTAGCTAAGAAAATGGTGCATTGCTGCAACATTAATATCCAAAATATGTTTGCACTTTATACTTATACTATTTTCTTCTTCCATGGAAAGGTCTTGAACCTGTTGGTGGAGCACCATGGGAAATCAAGTTGTAAAAAAAGACGGTGAACACAATGCTAAGGTAAGCTTACATTTCTCTCTCTTCTTCCCTGGGAATCTGATTGGCTGTGAAGATCTAAGCATTTTGTAAACATGGGCGATTACATTTAGATTTATAGCACCCACCCTATAATTTTTTTGTCCCAAAATCCAAAAAAGATGTCTGTCTGTCCAGCGTCTGCAGCCATTGTAACCCCACTTAATGTCTGACAAGAGACGAAGTGGGATCTGCTTATAATGGCTTTTGTATTTTCACCAGAACTTTAAATGTTCAGAATCTGCAAAGTTTAAACTCCTTTAATATTTACATGGGTGCTTTTACAGCATTAGGTGACGAGAAGAGAAATCTGAGAACTGTTTTCACAGGCTGTTCTCCATAGACAAACAGTCAGAAATTTGAGTTTGTCAAAAAATGTAATCTACACACACAATTTATTTTAATAGGGCAACCTTACTTCTCAGGAATATGGGTACATGTACTTTTTTCCCTTGCACTTTCTTCTGGTCAGATAAGAAATGTCAGCCCATTTGCCAGGCCCCAATAAAGATTGACTCTTCCAGTGTTTGAGCTCAGGGATAATAATTGACACTGACTAGAGAACAGAAGGGGTCAGAGAACAGCCTTGGAAAGAGGAGGAAGAGGAAAAAGATTGGAGTAGGTGACACTGAAAGGAAATGCAGTATTTTGAAGAGAAGCAGGTAAGTAAAGGGCAGCAGAATGTTCTAATAGTATGGGAAGGGAATAGTGACCATTTGTTTTTGCAGTTAGTAAGTCGTTAGTGGGTTTTAAAAGGGTAGTTTCTGTGTAGCGTTGTGGGTTAAAGCCAGAGTGTAAAGAGTCAAGAAGGTTATTGTCAGTGAGGACACAGGTTGTAGACTCAGCGTTCTAGGATCTTGGAGGTATTCCAGGAATCACCTTGGATGCTTTTTTTTAATTCTGTTATAAGCACAGGGCTCAACTAGCTACAAGTGTTAATTTAGTCAACAATAACGTTTGTCATAGTTTTTGTCAGCAGCATTTTTGCAGTGACGAAAACTAAATGAAAAGTACACCACATTTTCGTCCACTGACGAAAACTATGACGAAAATCAATTCCGTTTTCATTAACAAATGAAACGAAAATGTGAGGCAGGGAGGTTTACCCTCGGAAATTCAATTTTTCACAGAGCTCCGCCTGCTTCCGCTGGATGGAGCTCACCATTTGTAGATAAGAGGCTATCCGAGCAGATGGTTAGACCATCAATGGCTGTTATCTGCAGCCTGAAGAGGTATGTTCTATTAGGATGGCGGCAGCTTGGCTGTGTAGTTATCCCTCTCACACACTGCCTCTGTAGATATATGCCTGCAGGGCTGATTGGATCTCTACTAGTCCAGTGAGGGGAAGGCTGTGTGTCCCGGAAGATGGAGTGCTCTAATCGCACTACAAGGATTGTCGACACACTCACACTTCTTACTGATATATAGAGCCCCCCCTGAAGGAGATAATTCCTTGTCAATAGGCTTTGCAGCTTGTCCACTACGGGAGAGCAGCACACTGTCTGATCTGTGCAGGATTAACCCTTTTGCTGCCAGAGCTTTTTTGCACCCATGCTAAAAAAAAAAAATCAATTTAGGCCTGAAGATTACATAAACAACCCCCCCCAAAAAACATTATATATTTTCTGAAAGCAGACAATTTCATGGAAATGTGCACTGCATGGTGGCATCACGCAAAGAGTTTTTATTTATCTTTTATTGTTACACTTTTGTCAAAAATAAAAATTGTAACGAAACTTGGTTTACCTTAAAGATGTTGTATTAGGACTAAATCTGTGTCTGTATTGCATGTTCAAATCTTAATACCATAAATAATAACCTATCTGAGTTTTCACTCCAGGAGTATAAAATGAGTTTGGAAATTGTAGAGAAATGCTGATATAAAAAACTATTTAGTGCATTACAATTTAACTAAACCTATTCGATTTTAGTCAACTAAAATGTAGGACATTTTAGCAATTGAGCCAATGGAACAATGGAGACCTAAAAATCAATGAACCAAAGTGAAAATGGTTTTGTTCTTACTGTAAAATCTTGTTCTCTGCATTCGTTCATGGACACAACACCCTCCTCTGGTTGGTATGTCTGTACCCAGTTGTTTTCTATGTATTTCTTTGTGGTTAATTGAGCTTCCTTTAGCAGATGGTGAGGGTTTGGCCACCAGCAGAGGCCACCCCTAGGCTGTGCGTTGTTTTGTGCCTAGTGTTCTACTCTTGCAGGTTAAACTATAGCCCAACGGTCATATAAAGATGTGTCCTTCAAAGAACCCAGGGAAAATAAGTTTGCAGTAAGAACAAACATCCATTTTGACTCCAGAACATTCACACTGAGAACTTGTGTGAATGTACATGCAGGCATTTGAGGATGCCAGCACGTTTTATGGTGCTAGTTAAGGTGATGGTTAACAGATGATTTTTATACACTGACAGGTTTACTTGATTCTGCTGAAGATGTACATAAAAAAATGTTTGAATATACATTGTTAATGACCAAATAAATGTTCAGCACAGAGCTATATAAAAGTCTGTTATTCTATAATTATGATATACTTTTGCTTTTTATGAGGTGACACTCCTTGTACAGCGTTTTTAATGCACATGTGACATCTCTGCTTCCTGTATTACTAATTGCCATGTTAATCCATCCGTCTACTCTTTTAGTCTGACTTTTTGCATAATCCGCAATGTCGTTTTCCCAGCCAAAATTTATAAGCTCGCCCAGTGGAACAAGAGTGCAGGTGATGCCGTTTTGCTTGGCTGCTCAATCAGTGGGCACTGGAAGCTTATCACAAACATAGGAAAATTGTCATGCAGGTTAAGAACTATGGAGGCGTAATGTGTACATTATTGAAAGGTCATTAAACCAGCACTCGGTGGGCTACATGTTTAATAGTTGGATAGAGAGCTCTCTAGTTTTATATAAAAAACATTAAAAGTGCCATTATCAGATTGTCTGTGTGACTCATTTAATTATGGTATATTAGAGAAGTAAAAAATGAAGTCATTAAAAACAAACAGAAGAAAACATTTATTATGTGAAACACACAGATCCTAAATATTCTGGATGGTAACTCATATTTACGTGCATTTCGCGTACCCCATTATACTCTGCATAATAGATGTAACATTTCCCCTCTTTTTTTTCTAATAAGAACGTTTAAACTGCAGTAACTAATAGCAACCGATTTTATTTCACTTTTACATAATATAATGAGAAAGAAATCGGTTGTCAAGAAGCTACTTCACTTTGTATATAGTCATTGTTCTTTTTACAAAGCCTGTATATGTGTGTATGGATTCTCTTTTGCAGATCATAAGAAATGTAATAAAAATTAGGATAGTTCACAGTTTTCATTTATGTCATAAGAATATACATTTATATTCATGTGCTCATAAGTTTTGGATCTTCTGGCCATACACAACATTCTGTAGTAATTGTCCATTGCATCCAGTTTTGTATAAAAGATTTGATTGATATATATATATATATATATATATATATATATATATATATATATATATATATATATATATATATATATATATATATATAATGCATTTTGTCATATAGCAAACAAAATCCGGATATGACAATGTCTGTGTTTGTTGCCACACCAGATATTAAAAATAATGAACTTTTATTTATTGATTACAGGTATTTATATAGAGCCAACAATTTACACAGCACTTTACCTATACTGTACATTCTAATCAGTCATTTTATCTCCTTAAAGCGGAGGTCCGCCCACCGCTGCGAAAATAAAAAGCCATCAGCTGCACATACTTATTAATCGGACACCTGCCCTGGAGTCCAGTGATGTCGGCACCGCAGCTGATGTTTCCATCCATTGCGAGTAAGGGAACCCGGCAGAGAAGCCTTACGGCTTCACGCCGGGAACCCTACTGCACATGCGCAAGGCTCTGCTCCTCTCTCCTACTGGCCTGGCGGCCGAGGAGGAGGGAGCCCAGGCGGTGACGTCAATACCCGTGGCTGAGGCTCCTGGAAGTGGGAACAGGATACTTGTGAAAGACAGGTATCCTGCCCCCCTCCCCCCGAAATGTGCCAAATGTCGCACTGGAGGGGGGGGGGGGGGGAAGTACAATGAGCGGAAGTTCCACTTTTGGGTGGAACTCGGCTTTAAGCCCAGGTGATTTCAGCCACAATTTCAGAGACCTCTGTTTCTGCACAGATGTCAATGTAAATCGCAGCCCGAAATCGCAAAAAGTAGCGGAATCTGCAGCAAATTCGTACTGCATCTGGTGTGAACCGAGGTTGAGTCAGTGGTCCATTTGTGGTCCAGGCTTCCTAAAAATAGGGTTGCAGTCCAGACATCCGTATTCTAATATTATTTCTATGTACCCACAATTTTATCCTGAATGTAGTTCTCCTTCAATAAATAAGAAAGTCAATGAAGGGCACAGCCATATATAATGCCACCACAAGAGACCCTGGAGCAGTTCCTGCGGTTGGTTAATTTCTAAAGTCTATAACCTACAACTGTCCTTAAAGAAGAACTCCCGGTTCAATTCCCCCCCCCCCCCCCACATTATGGCATGTTCCATTTTTTTTGTATCTCATTAGCAAAGGAGCCCATTTTCTGGAATTCCTAACAAGCAGAATAATTAGCTGTTAGCATATGAGTTTCTGCTTTCTGGGAAGATGAAGGGCACCCCAGCGCCTCTAAGGCAGATTTTGTTTCTGGAAGTGCTGCAGATCGTATATGTTATGCACAGTACCATCTAGTGGAACAAAAGATCAGATTCACATCTGGGAATCGAGGGATGTTGGTTTCATCCATGCTTTGTGTACCTTCAGGCTGCCCTAAGTTACATAGTTGCATAGTTAGCTAGGCTGAAAAATGACACAAGTCCATCCAGTTCAACCAGAAAAGAAAAAAAATTATAAATAAAAAATATCGTACAATCCAATATACCCAATTCTATACCCACAGTTGATCTAGAGGAAGGCAAAAAGAAAACCCCAGCAGAGCATGCTGCAATCTGCTACAGCAGGGGAAAAAAAAAATCCCTTCCTGATCCCCTAGAGGCAATTGGATTTTCCCCGGATCAACTTTACCTATAAATATCAGTACCCAGTTTTATATTATGTACATTTAGGAAAGTATCCAGGCCTTTCTTAAAGAAATCTACTGAGTTAGCCAGAACCACCTCTGGAGGGAGTCTATTCCACATTTTCACAGCTCTTACTGTGAAGAAACCTTTCCGTATTTGGAGATGAAATCTCTTTTCCTCCAGACGTAAAGAGTGCCCCCTTGTCCTCTGTGTTGACCGTAAAGTGAATAACTCAACACCAAGTTCACCATATGGACCCCTTATATATTTGTACATGTTGATCATATCCCCCCTTATTCTCCTCTTCTCAAGAGTGAATAAATTCAGTTCCTCTAATCTTTCCTCATAGCTGAGCTCCTCCATGCCTTTTATCAGTTTGTTTGCCCTTCTCTGCACTTTCTCCAGTTCCCCGATTATTCTTTGAGAACTGGTGCCCAAAACTGAACTGCATATTCCTGATGAGGTCTTACTAATGATTTGTACAGGGGCAAAATTATATCTCTCTCTCTGGAGTCCATACCTCTCTTAATACAAGAAAGGACTTTGCTCGCTTTGGAAACCGCAGCTTGACATTGCATGTTATTATTGAGCTTATAATCTACCAAAACCCCAGATCCTTCTCCACTACGGATTCCCCCAGTTGTACTCCCCTTAGTATGTATGATGCATGCATAGTCTTAGTCCCCAAGTGCATAACTTTACATTTATCAACATTAAACCTAATCTGCCACATAGTCGCCCAATTAGACAGAGCATTGATGTGGGTTTGTAAATTGGAGACCTCCTGTAAGGACGTTATTTTACTGCATAGTGACCTCTATGGGAAGAATGGGAGTCATTTTGATGTATTTTTGTTCCACAACAAAAAGTTTCTCTAAGTACCCCATCCCACTTAGCCTTGTTTTAACACCTTTTTATTTGTTGCATTTACCATTTTCATTGTATTGCTCTGATAATTTAATATCTAAAAAGAGGTTGATAATAAAATAAAATTTTTATTATGCTATAAACTCGAAAATGTCCATTTAGAAAAATGTATGAATCCTGGGTGAACTTTATATTATGTACGTCGATGGTCAATAACGCGGCGACGTACAACGGCACTATAAAAACGAAGTTTAATGATTCCGAGCATGCGTCAAATTGTTTTTGAGCATGCGTCGGAATTTTGCGTGTCGGAATTGCATACACACGAATGGAATTTCCGATAGAAACTTTTTCCATCGGAAAAACTGAGAACATGCTGTCAATCTTCTGCTGGCCGAAATTCCGCCAGCAAAAGTCCGATGGAGCCTACACACGGTCGCATTTTCAGATGAAAAGCTCTCATCAGTCTTTTGCTGGCCGAAATTCCGATCGTGTGTACGCGCCATAAGTGTAGAGTGGTGCAGTGAGATTTGAATGAGGGTTCCTTTTGGATGTAAACACTGCTTCCTGGGGTCCCATCTGTAAAAAGGATGTCATTTCGGTATTGGATAACTTTTACGTCATATGCAGTGACAGCGCAAGTTTTTTCTTTGGAAAATAAAAAGCCTTGGCTCAGTATAAAATGAAGCAGGCAATGTAGGAAATGTAGCAAAAATACACACACCAAGCAAAACATTGTCCTTTAGAAAGTATATAGATTATTCAATCAAAAACTTTCTCTATTATGATATGACAGAACATTTTTCTTAGCTAAAGGGCAACGGCTCTGAGTGAAATGTAAAATCTTACATTTGTAAACATGAGATGTAAATCTGAGCTATTCGGTGTTCTGCAGAGATATCGAAAATAAACAAGACTCCTAAACTAAAGTACCTTTCAGTAGCAGGAGGAAGAGTTCATCTAGGGCTACAAATCTTTCACCTGCTAATGATTAGTACATTTATCTGCTCCATCATGTCCTCCTCCTGCAGACTGGGGCGTCATGGACTTCATGCTAAATGGCTCTGCATTATATCAGTGGCTTATATTATTTCTGTATTTTGTCTGACACCAGAGCCTGCACAAGGTCAGATAAGAACATTTCACTTACTCATCATCATTTTCAGAGAATTGTCTTAAAAGCAATTTAATTGTGTCCCTTATTTATTTTCTTCTGCATTTTATGCATGTTGGTTATGTTTTTGTCTTTTTTTTTTTTTATAAAAGCAAGATGATCCTTTTTGTTAAAAATGTTCAGTACTTCTAATAATTTTTCAACACAAGGACCTATAGGGTTTATTTACACTTGAGCTTGGGGGTGGTAAGAAACAACATTTCTACTGCCCCCTTTAAGCTGTAAAGGGAGCCAGGCTGGAGTGTACACATTCCATGGCCACCATTCTTTGCTTCATAGTTGTGACCAAAAACGATCCCCCTGTGGTACTGCTCACCAAACACAACCCATTTAATTGAAGAAGGCCGCACCGCAACCACCTGCAACTATGTGGTGCGGTATTTAAAACCGGCAATAAGGAAGTGACTTATTGCCTCCGCACCACCTGCCTAATTACTCTGAAAAGTGACCTACCACAGATTTCCAGAGGTGAGTGGATGTCAGCCACACATCCATCCAAATAGTCCAAAAGTAAACCTGTGCTTTGCCCATTTACACTGCCTGTCCCCCACTCCATTCTTAGATTTGCCATCCATGGAGAAGTATGGGACACTGTGACTCTCTCCCATTCCTCCTGTGATGCAGCACTGATTGTTAAAGAAAGCCACTTACCATATCAGAACACTGTCTCTGATGGACGGCTGGGGAAGCTGAAAATCACTATAGTAGGTCCACACTACTGCATGAATAGCCACAATCTTCTGGGTACTGCTCAGGTTCTTCTCATGTGGCTTCCCACTGGACATTGAGCACAGGTGGTTGCTCGCTTGGCTCCACTGCCATTCATAGAACTCCTTGCATTTGTTTCAATGAATACAGGGCATTCTCTGATTGGACTAGCTAGAGATTGTGACATCATCACCCCTCCTCTCCATCTCATCCAGTCAGAAGGCCTTATATATGTACATGGAAGAAATACAAGGCATTCTATGAATGGCTGCGGTGCCCAGCAAACAAACCTCTGTGTTCTGTGTGCAGAGGGGAAGCTGCTCGCACAGAACCCAAGCAGGACATGGAAGATCACAGCTTTTACTGTAGTAATGCTGACTATTATAGTGATTTTTCAGCTTCCCCAGCAGCTCATCAAGTGTGAGTAATTCATATTTACATTGTGCCAAACTGGACCATGGTAACTATGCAAGATCATGCCTAGAGTTCAGCTTGAAAGTGAATCTGTCAATCGCATAAAGACCACAAAATGGATCTTACCTGCAATAGAACAGCTCACTTCTCTGTTTGTGTCCCACAACATGTGCCAAGATTGCATCCTCCAATCCCTTCGTCACTACAGTACACAGCAGTGGTATATGAGTCACAGGAAGGAGCCATAGGAGTTGATTTACTAAAACTTGGGAGTGCAAAATCTGGTGCAGATGTGCATGGTATCCAGTCAGTTTCTAACTTCAGCTTGTTCAATTAAGCTTTGACAAAAAAACTTGGAAGCTGATTGGTTTCTATACACAGCTGCACCAGATTTTGCACCCCCGAGTTTAGTAAATTTAACCCCATAGTGCATGGGAAAAGGAAACGCCTTTAAAACACCCAGAGGTTCAGAATGCTGGAGTGCCTGATGGAGTCTGAGAAGCCCCATTTGGATTTCTTTGTGGCTGACAAGATCACTTTTAACCCTCGCAAAGTGATATTAAATGTTTTTTTTTTGTTTTTAAATAACAAACATATTATACTTACCTGCTCTGTGCAGTGGTTTTGCACAGAGCAGCCTAGATCCTCCTCTTCTCCGGGTACCTGGCTGGCACTCCTGGCCCCTCCCTCCTGCTGAGTGCCCCCACAGCAAGTAGCTTGCTATGGGGGCGCCTGAGCCAAGCCGCTGCTCTGTGTGTCTATTCAGACATGGAGCTGTGTCTTGGCCCCATCCTACTCTCTTTTCATTGGCTCACTGACTTTGACAGCAGCGGGAGCCAATGGCTGTAATTGGCCGGAGGCGCGATGACGTCACTTGCGCGCAGGAGCCGCCGGTAATGGCATACTAGCTGAAGCAACGTCACGAACACGCTATTGCTTCAGTGCACATGTGCCGATGATGTCGGCACATGATGATACAGGGGATATGTCCTAAACCATGCAGGTTTAGGAGATATCTGGGGTAGGTACAGGTGAGCCTTATTATAGGCTTACCTGTAGTAAAAAGTGGTTGTAAAGGGTTTACAACCACTTTAAGCTGTTTAGCAGTGTAAATATGATAAAAAAAAAAACACTGGAATTTAGTTTTCCAACAACCCAGCCCTCCTATCCCAGATTTGTACATGTAAATTTTGATGCACAAAATCATTGGTATTTGTTGGAGTATGTCTGTCTGCATACCACCATTTTATTCTAAGGCTGGCAGTATGCACTAGCTTTGGGACCCCAGGTGTGAAAAAACACCAGGATTTTTACGCTAGAGCTTATTTGGGACTCGAATCCCCCAAAAATATATTAAAAAAACTATTTTTTTCCTCAGTTTAGGCCGATACGTATTCTTCTACATATTTTTGGTTAAAAAAAATCGCAATAAGCGTCTGATTGGTTTGCACAAAAGTTATAGTGTCTACATAAAAGGGGTTTGTTTTATGGCATTTTTATTAATAATTTTTTTTTTTACAAGTAATGGCAGCGATCTGCAATTTTTATAGTGACTGTGACATTATGGTGGACACATCAGACAATTTTGACACATTTTTGGGAACCATTGTCATTTTTACAGCGATCAGTGCTATAAAATTGCACTGATTACTGTAAAAATGACACTGGCAGTGAAGGGGTTAACCACTGGCTGGCTAGGAAGGGGTTAAGTGTGTTCTAGGGAGTGATTCTAACTGTTTAGGGGCGTGGCTACGAGTGACACATCACTGATCATAGCTCCCGATCACAGGGAGCTATGATCAGTGACATTTGTCACTAGGCAGAACGAGGAGATGCTTGTTTACATTAGCATCTCCCCATTCTTCAGCTTCGTGAGACGATCACAGGTATCCCCGCGGACATCGAGTCCGCGGGACCCGCAATCCTACTCACGGAGCTCGAGGCAGGGCCGCGCGCGCCGCCGGAGGTGCGCACATGACCACACGGCGGCAAATTCAAAAGGAAAGTAGAGGTACGCCCATTTGCCCAGCCGTGCCATTCTGCCGACGTAAATGTACATGCGGAGGTCGGCAAGTGGTTAAAGGAAACTGAAAAAAAATTAAAAAACAGCCAGTTAACCAGGTAAAAATAAAGATACAATTCCTAAAAAAAACAGCCACCAGATCTAATAATAAGCTGCATTACAGTATAATACATTTTCATTTTTGATTTAATACTACTTAAACTCTGACTTTACTTGCTGCATGACTGTTCTGCCATGGCAGTCCCTATGTTTCCCTCAGTACAGGTTTTCCTTAAACGCAACTAGTGAAAATAGCTGAACAAGTAAGCTAGCAACTTTAGCAGAGAGCTGATTATTGTAATGACTACCAGTGGCATTGACATTGGAGGTCAATCGGTTATTTACTAAAACCAGAGTGAGCAAAATCTGGTGCAGCACTGCATAGAAACCAATCGGATTCCAGGTTTTATTGTCAAAGCTTAATTGAGCAAGCTGAAGTTAGAAGCTGATTGGATACCACACACAGCTCACCAGATTCTGAGTGCACCAGTGTTGGTAAATCACTGTCTGTACTTTTTGCTAGCGAATGCTAGGCAGGTACCCAGCATGTGGTTTGGGGCATGCCTATGCAGATAACCTCTTCATAAAAGCAGGATTTTGCATCAACACTTGGAGAGGGCACCATGCTGCGCTGGAGTGACAGGTCCTAGGGTAAAAGGTATGTTTTTACAGCTTATGCTGTCCTCTTTCCGCTAAGCTGTTAGTTTACTTGTTTATTGTTTCCCAGAGGTTCCACATACAAGGGCAGATCTTTTGCCAAAATAACATAAAATCAATATTGCCTGTTCTCTAGACAGTTGTCAAGCACCAGTAGAAATTTCTTCAGAAGCACACTTATTTTTTTATCCTGGTACTCTTCAGTCAAAGTTTTGATCCCTGTTTTTTTTACTATTGAACAAATGTCCAGTGATTTGCTGTTTTTGCAACCTGCAATAACACTCAAGGACGCTGATCTCTCAATAGACTCCACACCCATCTGTGTGGTAGCGAAAACCTTTTAATAGAAAAAGTTTTGTAAGCAAAAAGGTTTAAAAACCTGCAACAAAATCTGTTAAGAGCGGTAAAAAAAAAACAGCTAAGGTACAAGTTGATAGCATTCACTGAAAGCACATGAAGGACGTTACACAAATAATAAAAAATACATTTTAATAATCTATAATTACTGGTTTATGTCACTCGCAAATATAAAAAAATGATGGCATACGATGCCTGTTAAACATAATTTTATCTTCATAATGTGCTGAATGCATAAAGGAAAAACACAGTCAAGAATTAATATCAAGTAATAAATAACTTGGCATTTGATACAGTCATACATTCTGAGGTCTGTAGGCATCGACCACAGGGTTTGTACATGGATAGACAATTGGGTACAGGAACGCCTCCAAAGGGTGGTAATAATTGGCCTATACTCAGAATGGTCTGGAATGGTAAGTGGGGTACCCCAAGGATCTGTTCTGGGGCCAATTCTGTTTATATCATTTATAAAGAGTTAGAGGATGGGATAAATAGCTCAATCTCAGTGTTTGCTGACAATACAAAGCTAAGCAGGGCAATAACTTCACAGCAGGACATAGAAACGTTGCAAAATGACCTCAATAAATGAATGGGGTGGACAACTACATAGCAAATGTTGAAAAATGTAAAGCAATGCACTTGGGGGCTAAGAATATGAATGCTAGTTACACATTATGGGGGTAGAGCCTTTGGGTTAAGATCCAGGATGGAAAAAAGATCTGTGGGGTTTTAGTAGATGACAGGCTCAGCAATGACACACAATGTCAAGCTGCAGCAAGCAAAGCCAGCAGAAAATTGTCATGCATAAAAAAACGATAAAATAATAATACTGCCACTTTATAAAACTCTGGTTCGGCCACACCTGGAGTATGCTGTCCAGTTCTGGTCACCAATACTCAGGAACGATGTACTGGAACTGGAGTCCAGAGAAGGGCAACCAAGTTAATAAGGGGACTGGAGGGCCTCCATTACTAGGTAAGACTACAAACATTAACCATTTAAGGTCTGAGCCTCTTTCTGAGATTTGGTGTTTACAAGATAAAAACATTTTTTTCTGCTAGAAAATTACTTACGTTATACGTTTTATATACTTTTTTTCTAACACCCTAGAGAATAAAATGGCGGTCATTGCAATACTTTCTGTCACACCGTATTTGCACACAGGTCTTACAAGCGCACTTTATTTTGGAAAAAATACACTTTTTTGAATAAAAAAATAAGACAACAGTTAGCCCAATTTTTATTTTTTTTATTGTGAAAGATAATGTTACGGCGAGTAAATTGATACCCAACATCTCACACTTCAAAATTCAAAAAAATTCTACAGGTTGCACGTTTTGAGTTACAGAGGAGGTCTAAGGCTAGAATTATTGCTCTCTCTCTTACAATCGTGGCAATACTTCACATGTGTGGTTTGAACACCGTTTTCATATGCGGGCGCTACTTGCGTATGTGTTTGCTTCTGCATGTGAGCTCTGCGGGGCAGGGCACGTTTAAAAAAACATTTTTATTTTTTCTTATTTATTTTACCTTTTTTATTTTTTTACACTGTTCTTTAAAAATAAAAAAAATTGTGTCACTTTTATTCCTATTACAAGGAATGTAAACATCCCTTGTAATAGGAAAAAAAGCATTACAGGACCTCAAAAAGACATCAGATCTCATATATACACTAAAATGCAATAAAACAATTTTTTTATGTAATTAAATTACAATTTTTCCATTAGAAATGTCATTTTGCTGTTGTACTATTCTAAACCCGGGAAAAATGCGCCACTTTACAGGTATGCTATAGACACCCCCAGGCACAATATTTAAAGGAATATTTCATTTTTATTGTTTCACTTTAAGCATTAAAAAAATCACTGCTCCCGTAAAAACGTTAGTTTTTAAAAAATTATTTTGCATTGATACATGTCCCCTTTTGATTATTCTTTTGATTTGATTATTTGTGTTCGTGTCCCATAGACTTTAACGGTGTTCGTGTGTTCTGCCAAATTTTTTGCCTGTTCGGTATGTTCTGGTGCGAACCGAACCGGTGGGGGGGGGGGGGGGTGTTCGGCCCATCCTTGGTAAGCGGTAAACATAGCCTGTATACATAATAGGCTAAAAATCATTACTAAAATATTTTCACACAATGACTTCTTTATATGGTGGTTTACAGAAAAAATAATAAAGAGTTGCCCTGTTGACAGTACGTGACCCCTTAGAAAATCATAGAGTTGTCCTAGAAATAAAAAATATATTTCCAATCCTCCAAATATAAATGTCACATATAAATGCATCAGTTAATTAATTTAAGCATTATAGATAAATTATTACACCAATGTGTTATATTAATCATTTTTTTTGTGCTACCAGGCTTTAAAGTGCTTGCTTCTTTTTGTTGACTCCCTTGTCCGCGATCATAGTGTTTCCAGTTATAAGAGTCTACCTTAAAGTGGAAGTAAACCCTTCCACATGACTTTGGCCTACAGGTAAGCCTAGATTAAGGCTTACCTGTAGGTCCAATAAATATCTCCTAAACCTACATGGTTTAGGAGATATTTAGCGATGAAAAGGCATCGCTGTCTACGGCGCATGCGCCGTAGACAGCGGCGCGCACTGAGAGCGCACTGAGTATGCCGCTCTCACGTCAATATGCCGATCTCGTGCGCATGCGCGGGAGTGACGTCATCGCCGCTCCAGCGAATGATATCGCTGGAGCGGCGAGACCCGGAAGTCACTCCGGCCCAGGATGGCGGCGAAGAAGATTGAAGATGAGGACCGCTCCGGGGGCTTCGTTTTCAGGTAAGTTTTTCATAATGAGCTAGTATGCTATGCATACTAGCTCATTATGCCTTTGCCTTGCAGGGTGTCTTTATTTTTTTTTTTTTTTTTTTTTTTTTTTTTAAAGAGGCTTTACTTCCTCTTTAAGCTCCATGCACATGGGTCTTTTTTAAACACTTCTCTCCTTTTAGGAGAAAAACAGCTTCAAAAATGCATCTCACTCGTGTAGGCACATTAAGAGCTAACAATATGAATTCGATTGTTTTTTTTTTAAATTAGAGTATTTATATTTGACATGAATGTATGCACTTTTGTAAGTGCTATAATTATTTTATTTTATGAATGTGACTTTGGTGGGGGGGGGGGGGGGTTTATGCCTTCAATCTCCTGTAAACACCTATAGTGTAAATGGACACAGGCTAACATGGAGGGGCGTTTAGAGGCAAAAAAAAGGCTCAAATGCCTGTAAAAGCAGTGTTTTTGGGCTCAAGTGTGCATGAGGCCTTATTCGCAAAAAGGAAGGCTCCTGCTATCCAACTCCAGTGCGAGACACCTATCCATATCTGGCATCCATAGGCTTGACTGTTACCACTTAAGAGGCAGTGGAGCATGCATATAGTTATAGAAATATAAGCCACGGTATCAATAGGCTGGTATAGTTTAAGTTAACTCAACAAAACAAAAAGGCTAAATTTGTGAATATTTATATTAGAGCCTGTCAGTGAAGTACTGCCTGTTCACAAACCCATTGCAATCATATTGCAATCAGCGTACCATTTTGGTGTCTGCTGAGATGATTGAATGCCAGCACATCCAGAGGAGTGACGCCATCTCGGCCTGTCTGATGAACACGGTATTGGAAGAACACCAGACAAAGAAGTCAGCAACAAGTAAGGGTGCTCTAGGACAATGGAGCGCTGAAGTTGGGGCCAGTAAAGTAGACCGTTAAAAGTAAAAATGTGTTGTCTTCTAGTGAATGTATAGACCATTCTTATCTGTTCCTACAAGTACTGTCTGCAGGTTATCTCGATTACTCCATGCTAGGCAGAACTCTGCACCTACCCTAAATTAAGTTCAAGCCATCCAAGGAAGGAATTGGCTGCTCATGTTCAACTTCTCCATTTAAAGGGACCTACATCTAACAATTCTCCCCCCCCCCCCCTACTATTCTACTAAAGTAACTTTTTCCTACCATTCAATATTCAAGTGATTTTCCACACTGACTTCATCTATTAAAGGAAAACTCTGCTGATTACCATCATTAGAGACTATTCAGTTTACTTCTTGAAGAGACTGCGTCCCTCATTGTGCACCAACCTATGGGCCCCAACTAGCCGGCAGATGCATCCAACATACACTTATGGTTTAGTGGTGTGTGTGGTAGCTTTGATAACTTTCCTGAAGCCTAAACTTAGTCTCTTATGATTGAGGGTCTACAAGTGAGTTAGCCTTGTGTTTTTGTTACTCCTTTTCACTTACTTGGGGAAAATCTCTCAGTCCCAGAGTTATTGTTTACATCTTCACTCCTGCAGGACAGGTATTCCTGTCTTAAAGGGGTACTGTATTGTGTTTCATTATTAGTTTGCTGTATTACCTCTTTTATCAATAGTTTCAGTTGACTGTATTCTTTGCCTGCCATAGTGTTTTTGATCTTGATACAATATATATATATATATATATATATATATATATATATATATATATATATATATATATATATATATATATATATATATATATATATATTTTTTTTTTTTTTTTACTAGCATCATTCTCTTTGTGTGACAGCCAGGAGACTACCTGGCCAAGGTACTGTGGTGGTGTTAGCAGGGGCGGTGCTCTGCCCAGGTCTTAATGAAGAACCCAAATCTTCTAGCAGCTCCTGGGGAGGTAGTGCTACACTAGTTATATTTGCCCTCTGCTTTTTTAGGCAGAGTTTGCACAGTTCTTTATGGAGGCCTCATAAAGCTTTGTTGTCATGGGGAATATGTTTGTTGGGTTGGGTCATCTGCAGCTACCCTAAAAATAAAATCATCAAAAGCATGTTTTTTGCTAGTAATCTCTGTTTTAGATATTTTATTGTAATATGTAATTTACTATCCCAACATTAGTATGCCAGCTTGTCAAACTTTTAAAAAGTTCACATACCTTTGGTAGGAGAAAGTGACTACTGAGAACTTTAATTATTTTCTTTAAATAGAGCTTTATTGATGTGATTTTGTATGGCAGCAAATCATGCCTTCATTAGGACCTAATAACCTGTCAGTAAACCATGTTGGAACATTTGGAGCATGCTGTGATGAGCATTTTAATAGATGGCATATACAGTATCTCACAAAAGTGAGTACACCCCTCACATTTTTGTAAATATTTTATTATATCTTTTCATGTGACAGCACTGAAGAAATTACACTTTGCTACAATGTAAAGTAGTGAGTGTGCAGCTTGTATAACAGTGTAAATTTGCTGTCCCCTCAAAATAACTCAACACACAGCGATTAATGTCTAAACCGCGGGAAAAGTGAGTACACCCCTAAGTGAAAATGTCCAAATTGGGCCCAATTAGCCATTTTCCCTCCCCAGTGCCATATGACTCGTTAGTATTACAAGGTCTCAGGTGTGAATGGGGAGCAGCTGTGATAAATTTGGTGTTATCGCTCTCACTGTCTCATACTGGTCATTGGAAGTTCAACATAGCACTTCATGGCAAAGAACTCTCTGACGATCTGAAAAAAAGAATGGTTGCTTTACATAAAGATGGCCTAGGCTATAAGAAGATTGCCAAGACCCTGAAACCGAGCTGCAGCACGGTGGCAAAGACCATACAGCGGTACAACAGGACAGGTTCCACTCAGAACAGGACTCACTATGGTTGACCAAAGAAGTTGAGTGCACGTGCTCAGCGTCCTATCCAGAGGTTGTCTTTGGAAAATAGACGTTTGAGTGCTGCCAGCATTGCTGCAGAGGTTGAAGGGGGGGGGGGGGGTCAGCCTGTCAGTGCTCAGACCATATGCCGCACACTGCATCAAATTGGTCTGCATGGCTGTCGTCCCAGAAGGAAGCCTCTTCTAAAGATGATACACAAGAAAGTCCGCAAACAGTTTGTTGAAGACAAGCAGACTAAGGACATGGATTACTGGAACCATGTCCTGTGGTCTGATGAGACCAAGATAAACTTATTTGGTTCAGATGGTGTCAAGCGTGTGTGTCGGCAACCAGATGAGAAGTACAAAGACAAGTGTGTCTTGCCTACAGTCAAGCATGGTGGTGGGAGTTTCATGGTCTGGGGCTGCATGAGTGCTGCCAGCACTGGGGAGCTACAGTTCATTGAGGGAACCATGAATGCCAACATGTACTGTGACATATTGAAGCAGAGCATGATCCCCTCCCTTCAGGGACTGGGCCGCAGGGCAGTATTCCAACATAACGACCCCAAACACACCTCCAAGATGACCACTACCTTTCTAAAGAAGCTAATGGTAAAGGCGATGGACTTGCCAAGCATGTCTCCAGACCTAAACCCTATTGAGCATCTGTGGGGCATCCTAAAACGGAAGGTGGAGGAGTGCAAGGTCTCTAACATCCACCAGCTCCGTGATGTCGTCATGGAGGTGTGGAAGAGGACTCCAGTGGCAACCTGTGAAGCTCTGGTGAACTCCATGTCCAAGAGGGTTAAGGCAGTGCTGGAAAATAATGGTGGCCACACAAAATATTGACACTTTGGGCCCAATTTAGACATTTTCACTTAGGGGTGTACTCACTTTTGTTGCCAGCAGTTTAGACATTAATGGCTGTGTGTTGAGTTATTTTGAGGGGACAGCAAATTTACACTATTATACAAGCTGTACACTCACTACTTTACATTGTATCAAAGTGTAATTTCTTCAGTGTTGTCACATGAAAAGAGACTAAAATATTTACAAAAATGTGAGGGGTGTACTCACTTTTGTGAGATACTGTATTGAACAGTGGCCTTCTTAAGTCTGCTTTGCAGCGCTGTAGGAGCGGTGTATACACTGCTCCTAGGGCAGTGCCGCTGAACCGCCAGCAAAGTGCCAGCGGATTTAGCCATTTAAGGCTGCTAGCGGGGGTAAAAAGCGCCCTGCTAGCGACCGAATAGCGGCACTAAAACGATGCTAAAACACTGCTAAATATAGCGGTGCTTTACCGCCGACGCCCCCAACGCCTCGGTGTGAAAGCACTTTAACAGGGAAGAACAGCTTTCCTTTAACCAAATATTGTAGGTCACATGGTATATGCAAGCCTCATAAATCCGTCACCAAAGCAAAGTAATTCTTGTAAACTAACCAATATAGGACAGGATTTTTTTTTCCAGCCAGCACATCAGGATACCAAAGGCAGTGAACTATTTGGAGAGCATCATTTGCACAATAGAAGGGCAAATTGTGTCCTGTGGTAAAATATTTTTAAAATAAGGCTGAGAAAGATGCCACAGAGGAAAAGATCACCTTGATCATGCCCACTGGGGAGCCAGGTCTCTGGAACTAGTACACAATAGGCTTTTAGGTTTAGCATCTTCCTTAGCATGCACCTTCCAGTGTTTACAGGGATGAGATCAATAGCAAACAGCCAGATTACTGTAAGTAGTGGAATGGAAAAGCGTCATCTCAGTTTAGCGCCACAAATCAATCCAAGATCGGAATCTGATTGCTTCTGTGGACAGGTGTCTTTTATACAGGTAACAATCTTCAGGCTGGGTTCATACCATTGCGAATTGCATGCGGCTCATGTGTAAACCGAGCCTTAAGAGAGAGCTCCTAATCTCAGCTCATTAACTGTATAGAAGACACCTGGGAGCCAGAAATCTCGCTGATTGATAGGGGATCAAATACTTTTTTCACTCATTAAAATGCAAATCAATTTATTACTTTTTTGAAATGCATTTTTCTGGATATTTTTGTTATTCTGTCTCTCACTGTTAAAATAAACCTACCATTAAAATTATTGACCGATCATTTCTTTGTCAGTTGGCAAACATACAAAATCAGCAGGGTCAAATACTTTTTTCCCCTCACTGTATCTAGTAAAAGTGGCAATGACATCATCATGCTGTACAAAGCTGTGAGAGGGACCCAGCAGACCGCCCGCTACAGGCTGGCTGCAGAAAACTACAGGAGGGGGTGGAGACAAGACCAGGCACTCTGCACAAGAAGGGAGAGCAGCAGTGACCGGTCTTTTATTACAGGAAGCTCCCTGCACAGAGGCAAAGTTTCACAATAGATTAATGAACAGATCTATAAGAAATAGCACACCAAGATTAAAAGAAGACTACAAAGGCCTCTTGTATTTAGATAATAATTCCTTATCCCGGAGTTGAGCTATAAGTATTGATAAGCTGCTATATATATTTTTTTTGTTTTTGTTTTAATACCACTTTAAAAGGAGAAGTACAACCAAAGCTCGTTTTGGCTGTACTTCTCTTGTGGATTTCTTCTGCACTCCTGGGACCCGTTTTCCACAGACAGACGCTAAAGCCCACTATCGGCTGACGTCCCAAAGCCAGTCCAGGCTCGACAAGATTGCGACAATGGAGTTGGGTTCCGCCCAGATGCCTGAACCTACACCTGGCTCAGCCTCTCAGCGAGCCGCTGAGAGCCGGAGCCAGCTGCTACCGACCCTCCACAGCCAACACTCTAGTGAGCGAGAGGGGGTCACCAACTCTCTCTGCTCACAGAGCTGTGAGAACTGAGCAATCAACGGTGTTCGATCACTCGGTTATCAGTGTTGGATGCTGCATTCACCTAGGTAAGTATGAATCTTAAACAAACAAAAAACATACATCTCTTTTCAACCCATAAACAAACACTAGAGCTAAGTTGAACATGCAGGAATGAGGCAACTGCCCTCATACAGTGCCTTGCAAAAGTATTCAACTCCCTTGGCTTTTTACCTATTTTGTTACATAACAGCCTTTAGTTCAATGTTTTTTTTAATCTGAATTATGTGATGGATCAGAACACAATAAGTTGGTGACATAAAATTAGAAAAATATATACCGTATTTATCGGCGTATAACACGCACCGCCGTATAACACGCACCTCAAGTTTAGGAGGGCATTTTAAGAAAAAAAAGTTTTAGGAGGGAGGTTTAGGGGGAAAAAAAACTTACATTTAAGCGTCATTTGCAGCTTGCCCAGCGTCATTTTCAGCCTTGCCCAGCGTCATTTTCAGCCTTGCCCAGCGTCATTTTCAGCCTTGCCCAGCGTCATTTTCAGCCTTGCCCAGCGTCATTTGCAGCTTGCCCAGCGTCATTTGCAGTCTTGTCCAGCGTCATTTGCAGTCTTGTCCAGCGCCATTTGCAGCTTGCCCAGCGTCATTTGCAGTCTTGTCCAGCGTCATTTGCAGCTTGCCCAGTGTCATTTGCAGCCTTGCCCACGTTTTAAATTTCCCGCCGCCGAGACAGACCGCGCGAGCGCTGCCGAAAAAGACCGAGCCGACTCTTCGGCTCCGCTCGCAGTCCCGCCTCCCTGCTGTTTCGGGAGCGATCGCAGGGAGGCGAGACTTTTTCGGCGGCGCTTCGGTCTCTTTCGGCGGCGCTCAATTTTTTGTCACTTTTTTTGGGGGGATCGGCGTATAACACGCACCCACGACTTTTCCCCGATTTATAAGGGGGGAAAAGTGCGTGTTATACACCGATAAATACGGTACATAAAACAATTTTTCAGAAATAAAAAAAAAAAAATTGGCACGTGCGTACATATTCACCCACTTTTGTTATGAAGCCCATAAAAAGCTCTGGTGCAGCCAATTACCTTCAGAAGTCACATAATTAGTGAAATGTCCACCTGTGTGCAATCTAAGTGTCACATGATCTGTCATTACATATACACACCTTTTTGAAAGGCCCCAGAGGCTGCAACACCTAAGCAAGAGGCACCCCTAACCAAACACTGCCATGAAGACCAAGGAACTCCCCAAACAAGTAAGGGACAATGTTGTTGAGAAAGTACAAGTCAGGGTTAGGTTAAAAAAAAATATCCAAATCTTTGATGATGCCTAGGAGCGCCATCAAATCTATCATAACCAAATGGAAAGAACATGGCACAACAGAAAACCTGCCAAGAGACGGCCGCACACCAAAACTCACGGACCAGGCAAGGTGGGCATTAATCAGAGAGGCAGCACAGAGAACCCTGGAGGAGCTGCAGAGTTCCACAGCAGAGACTGGAGTATCTGTACATAGGACGACAATAAGCCGTACGATCCATAGAGTTGGGCTTTATGGCAGAGTGGTCAGAAGAAAGCCATTACTTTCAGCACGAAAAAAAAAAAAAGGCATGTTTTGAGTTTGCGAAAAGGCATGTGGGAGACTCCCAAAATGTATGGAGGAAGGTGCTCTGGTCTGATGAGACTAAAATTGAACTTTTTGGCCATGAAAGATAACGCTATGTCTGGCGCAAACCCAACACATCACATCACCCAAAGAACACCATCCACACAGTGAAACATGGTGGTGGCAGCATCATGCTGTGGGGATGTTTTTCAGCAGTCGGGACTGGGAAACTGGTCAGAGTTGAGGGAAAGATGGATGGTGCTAAATACAGGTATATTCTTGAGAAAAACCTGTACCACTCTGTGTGTGATTTGAGGCTAGGACAGAGGTTCACCTTCCAGCAGGACAATGACCCCAAACACACTGCTAAAGCAACACTTGAGTGGTTTAAGGGGCAACATGGAAATTGTTGGAATGGCCTAGTCAAAGTCCAGACCTCAATCCAATAGAAAATCTGTGGTCAGACTTAAAATTGCTGTTCACAAGCGCAAAACATCCAACTTGAAGGAGCTGGAGCAGTTTTGCAAGGAGGAATGGGCAAAAATCCCATTGATAAGATGTGGCAAGCTCATAGAGACTTATCCAAAGCGACTTGGAGCTGCGATAGCCGCAAAAGGTGGCTCTTCAAAGTATTGACTTTAGGGGGGTGAATAGTTATGCACATTGACTTTTTCTGTTATTTTGTCCTATTTGTTTCACAATGAAAAAAAAAACATCTTCAAAGTTGTGGGCATGTTCTGTAAATTAAATGATGCAAACCTTCAAATAATCCATGTTAATTCCAGGTTGTGAGGCAACAAAACACGAAAAATGCCAAGGGGGTGAATACTTTTGCAAGGCACTGTATATCTGTGCTGTGTTCCGAGAGACTGTAAATCAGCCTATCGAGTAGCGCAAGGGTGACATTTTAGGAGAAAACAATTGTCTTTATTGCCCTGCAGTTTTTCTTACAATTCCAGGAGGAGAGCGGGAGAAAGCTATCTGCTCTCTCTAGCCTGCAGGCCATTCGCAGCCTCTGCATTATCTCCTTGCATATACTTGTATGCCTCAATCCTTATTCCCATCATAATATGGTCATATCTACAGTGTATCATTTGAACTCTGATAAGGCATTTGTCTCACACCATTAACCCACAGATCTTCTAGTAAAAACAGCCTCAGGTTTATTTTTGGTATACATAAAGTTAAAAATCTTCAATTTTTTTTTTTTTTTTTTTTTTAACCACTTCAGTTTTTACACCTGTGCACCTCCTATGAACCAGAGAAAAGTTTACGTTGCTGCTACGGGTCTGTTTATTCATCATTCACTTTCTCATTACCAAACGATCCCTAGAATTCATAAAGACTGGCGCAGACAGATTTTGCAAAAGTGTCTCTCATGCATTCTGAGGCTCGATTCACACTAATGCGTTTTATTGAAGCATTTTGAAAAAATGCAGGGACATTTTTTAACATGGGTTCCTATGGAACATGTTCACACCAATGCATTTTTGTGCTTTTGTGTTTTTGGAAAGGGTCGGGGGCTTTTTTTCCTGCAAAATGCAGAGTTTTGCATGTAATAGAATTTAATGGACCCGCATCCAAAACGCAAGTACTGCGATTTTGCCGCAACTTGCCTTTTTTTTTTTTTTTTTTACACTGTATATAGCTGATTGCTAAGGAAGGGACCGGGAAGCCGGCCGCCACGTCCTTAAAGCGGTTCTACACCCATTTCATTTAGTAAATCTCTTTGCCTTCCAAATCAGGCAAAGAGTACTAAATGAAATGTTTTTTTTTTTTTTTTTTTTTTTTTTACTTACCTTGTAATTGAAGACTTCCGGTCTTCTCCCTCTGCGGCGGCGGGCGGGGTCTTGCGTCGATCGTCGTCACGCCGCACTGTCTCCTGGGATCTGGTGTCATTGATCCCAGGAGTCAGTGCGGGCATCTTCCGAAATCTCGCGAGATTTCGGCCACATCTTCCGAAATCTCCCGAGATTTCGGCCGCATCTGCCGAAATCTCGTGAGATCTCGGCAGATGAGCCGTTACTGCGCACGCGCGAGTAACGGCAGTGCATGGTGGGCCATCTAAAGTCCCTGTGGGTGTTTCACATGCCCACAGGCAAGATGGCCCCCAGCACTAAAGAAGAAGACGAGGAACTTCATCGGACGAAAACCGGCGGCGATCGAGATGGAAGATGGAACAGGTGAGTCCCCTAATAAAGGTAAGCACACTTTATATTACATCCTTAAAAAAAAAAAATTTTTTCAGAGTGCAGAACCGCTTTAACAACCGATGACTCGTCAGCTGTCAGCTGGCTTCCCACTCAATGTAAAAAAATAAAAAATGCATGCCAAAATGAAAAGGCGTGGGGGTCCCCCCAAAATCCATACCAGGCCCTTATCCGAGCATTTAGCCCGGCAGGTCAGGAAAGGGATGGGATGAGCGAGCACCCCCTCCTGAACCATACCAGGCCGCATGCCTTTAACATGGGGGGATGGGTGCTTTGGGGCAGGGGGGGCTCTACGCCCCCCACCCCAAAGCACCTTGCCCCCATGTTGATGGGGACATGGGCCTCTTCCCTACAACCCTTGCCTGGTGGTTGTCAGGGGGTGCGGACGGGGGGCTTATGCGGGCGGGGGGCTTATTATAATCTGGAGATCCCATGTGAATGAGTATGGGGTACATTGTACCCCTACCCATTCACTAAAACAAAAGTAGTGTAGTGTTAAAAAATATAGTAGACAGTTTTTTTGACAAGTCTTTTATTAAAAATCTTCTTCTTCTCCGCTTCTTCCTCCTCCGGTCTTTCTCCATCTTCTCCCCCTGCTTCTTCTTCCTCTCTTCTTCTGTGACCGGTGTTCTTCCTCTGCCGCCACTCCAGCTGATGACCCGCCCCCGATGCTGCATCCCGCTGATCTGTCGGCGCCGATGTCCTGCATTTCTTGCATAACGATGGGGGGCGTGGCAATCGGATTACGTCATCGGGGGACACACACCCTTGTGACATCACAGACCCAGATCCTCGGATATTGCAAAGCAGAAGGAAACAATACAAGTTGAAAAATCATACGTTTCTGGCCTTCCATTTGCCTCATAAGAAAGCTGCAGGTAGCCAGGAGCTCATTCACTGTCTGTGCCTGGAAACCTCAGATAATTTCTACATATTAAAACTGCCATGTTTAAAATGTATTCTTATTTTAACTTTAATGTTCATCTAGACATTAAAGTGGTTGTAAACCCACTTTTGAATTTTTTTTTTTATAAAATAACTAACACCTGCAAGACAAAGGCTTAATTAGCTAGTATGCATAGCATACTAGCTCATTATGTAATACTCACCTGAGATTAAAACCCTCGCTGCGGTGCCCGTACACAGCACCGGCCAGCGACATCACTCCCGGGGGTTACTCCCGGGTATCCCGGCTCCGGCCCTGTGATTGGTCAGAGCCGCAATGAGGTCACTCCTGTGCATGCGCACGGGAGCCGCCGGTAACGGCACACTTACTGAAGCAAACGCCACGTATGTGCTATTGCTTCAGTTTGCATGTGTCGATGATGTCGGCACATGCAAATACAGGTGATAGCTCCTAAACTACGGTATTATTATAGGCTTACCTGTAGCAAAAAGGGGTCTGTAAAGGTTCACAACCACTTTAACAGATTTGGCAAAATCATATTATTCAACTTTTAGTGTGTCCCAGCTTTCTGCTCTTATGTCGCGTACACACGATCGTAATTTCGGCCAGCAAAAGACCGATGAGAGCTTTTCATCAGAGAATTGCAAACGAGTGTAGGCTCCATCGGAATTTTGCTGGCCGAATTCCCGCCAGCAAAAATTTGAGAGCATGTTCTCAATTTTTCCGACGGAAAAGGTTTCTATCTGAAATTCCGATCGTCTGTAGCAATTCCGACGTGCAAAATTCCTACGCATGCTCGGAAACAATGCGACGCATGCTCGGAAACAATGCGACGCATGCTCGGAAACAATGCGACGCATGCTCGGAAGCATTAAACTTCATTTTTTATCGGCTCGTCGTAGTGTTGTACATCACCGTGTTCTTGACGATCGGAAATTGGTGTGATTGGTGTGACAGTGTGTAGGCATGACAGTTTGAGCGGAATTACGTCGGGAAAACCATCAGAGCTTTTTCCGATGAGAATTCCGATCGTGTGTACGCGGCATTAGAGACTGATTCCCATTCATAACAAAGAAGGAAGAAGTCATATATATTATATTGCAGATATAAATCTATCTAGTTGTCCTGTCCTCTAGATGACTTGGTATGCAGCGGCTACGTTGTCACCCATCTTTGATGTATCTTGTAATAACCCAGATGTGCAGTGTTTGTATTACAACTATTCTTTCTTTAATGTCTTTCAATGGTATCCTGCCACTACTAAGGGAGAGCAGTATCCTTCTTCTGCAGATTATTTTGTTTTGACAGCAATACAAGTGTCATCTTACGTAAAGCTAATGGTTTCCTGTTTGCAGTATAAAAATGGCCAGCGCATTCACTTGCATCATTTCCAGACAGCGATTGCGGTATCCATTCCAGGTGTCCAAGTTACATAGTTGTACACTATTGTATATAGAATTTAATCCCAACTGCTGAATTCTGCACCATACCATACACTTTTTTGACCTTGCAGTAACTTTACACAAATGTATGAATAAGCTCCTGACATGCAAGTTACAGCAACTGTATAATTAAAGAAAAAGTTGTACCTTTTTATCAACCCTTAAGCTCCAACCATTTGATCTTGCGTAGACTGAGACAATGCCACAAATCAGCCGCAGAAAGAATTAAGCATTCCCTTAACCACTTCAGCCCCAGAAGAATTTACCCCCTTCCTGACCAGAGCACTTTTTGCAATTCGGCACTGTGTTGCTTTAACTGACAATTGCGCGGTCGTGCGACGTTGCTCCCAAACAAAATTGACTTCCATTTTTTCCCACAAACAGAGCTTTCCTTTTGGTGGTATTTGATCACCCCTGCGGTTTTAATTTTTTGCGCTATAAACAAAAAAAGAGCGACAATTTTGAAAAAAACACATTTTTTACTTTGTAATAATAAATATCCCCCAGAAATATATATATAAAAAAAAAAAATTTGCACTCCTGTGACCCGTTTTCAGCAGAGGACACTGATCATCAGTGCTCGTCAGTGCCACCTATCTTTGCTCATCAATGCCGCCGATCAGTGCCCATCAGTGCAGTCCATCAATGGCACCTATCCGTGCCTCCTCAGCAGGACTGTGGGAAGTGTTAAGTCCAGCAGCTGAAAGATCAAATTCAGCTGTTTAGCGTCACAGTTGCTGCTGAGAAGGATCACATCAGCTCTCTCCTCTCCCATCCGTGTGAGGGAGGGGGAACTGTCAGTGTAGGCTCTGGGCTGTATATAAGAGAGACGCTCTCAGCTCAGAACCCAGCAGCCAGTAACCCTGATGGGGCCCCGTCACAAGTGCGACCTTTGTGACCCTGGTAGTTCCGCCACTGGTATATCCAAAATGTATCCCTTTTCCTGAGCATCGCTGTGATGTTTTCTCTGCTTAGCTGCACCGTACTTCATTTAGTAAGGTTTGTTCTTGTGAACACTCATTAGCTGTACATAAGAACAAGGTTACTGCTCCACTTCACTTGACTGATGCATTGAAAAGATAAATATTGGAGAAATGATAATAACATAAAAAATATACAGATGTCCCCACATTCCCCCGCCGCTTTGCTTCTGGCATTATGCGGCTTGGCTATAGACATAGTAAAGGTATAAAGGCAACTAGTTTAAGTTCTTGGTTTTGCTTTAGGGTAGACAAGATCATTTAGACCTCAATCTGAGATAGATTGAGCTAAATAAGAAGCACAGGTGATTTTCAAGGCTGAACAATAACTGCTATGATATTAAAGTGGCACAACAATAAATCTGCTCATATATTAACCATACCAAACTTCTGCAGGGCCCATCTTTACAGTTTGCATCCTTAAAGTAATATTTAAATGCCAATTTTATTTTATAATTTTCCTATATTGAATTTGCTTTTTCAGCTAGTCTTTACCCAGGGTGAACTATGCTACTATATTTTACTTACTCTCGAAGTGCTATGCTTTCTCTGTTTTTGTTTTAGAGTGGTATAGTATAAAGTAGTTTTAAATCTAGCCCTGCAGAATTTATTCATTCAATTGAACTTTCTGAAATTTGTCTGTATAGGTACAAGAATTATCTGTACCATTTAGGTCTTTGCCAACCTTCAACCCGGGGGCTGACATCCAGCCTTTGGGCACTTATTGTGGTTACCTTGGGGCCCCTGCAGAGAGTATGTATGGTTTGTGTAGCTTAATCAAGCCAGTAAAGCAAAAAAATATATTTTTTTTAGACTGGCTTCTATTAGTTAAGTGGCTTGGTTTATTCCTTTCCCTCTGCTGGTAGATATATCAAATGTAGTGCAAATAATTTTATGGCATCTATAAGAACAAAAATGTGAAAGCATTGATTTGTAAGGGGCTGTAATCGTAGTCCCATGTAATGTGTTTGCATTCTATGACTGTCTCCTGAGCAGTTTGCTAAAATTCCTAGAATATGTCTGCAGGCTTTGACCATCTCTGGTAGCATGTCTACGTGCTCACACAGCTTTCTTTAATATTTCATTTACTAAAAAAATTGTGCAGCCTCTGGCAATAATAGGGGCAGCATTTGAGGCCCCTATATCAAATAATTTGACCACCACTGATGTAAGTATTAGGATTCAATGAGGTAAATAAAATAGTGAAGAGCATTTTTTAACCGCTTCCGGATTGCCCGCAGTACATTTTTTTTCAAAATTGTCGCTCTATTTTTGTTTATAGCGCAAAAAATAAAAACCGCAGGGGCGATCAAATACCACCAAAAGAAAGCTCTATTTGTGGGAAAAAAAGGACGCCAATTTTGTTTGGGAGCCACGTCGCACGACCCGCGCAATTGTCAGTTAAAGCGACGAAGTGCCGAATCACAAAAAGGGGCCTGGTCCTTTGGCTGCAAATTGGTCCGGTCTGTATGTGGTTAAAAAAATTAATTATTTATTTTGTTCCTTCCAAAATACTGTGACCAAAAAAAACTTCAAAAAACTTGCCATGCCTCTCACTAAATACCTCAGGCTGTCTACTTTCCAAAAATGGGTCATTTGTACTGTCCTCGCATTTTAAAGGCCTCAAAAAATAAGATATGCTATTAGTACATCAGGATTGATCCATTTTCAAATATATAGTTTATAGACGCTATAACTTTCACACAAACCAATTGATATACACTTACTGGGATCTTTTTTTTTACCAAAGACCTTTTGGTCTATTTTTATGAAGAAATTAGATTTTATTGGCTATGTTTTATAACCAAAAGTAGAAAATATTTTTTTTTTTTCCCAAAATGTTTGGTCTTTTTTTATTACATAATAAAACATAATACCACTAAAAGCTCTATTTGTGTGAAAAAATTATATAAATTGAACACGCAATTGCCAGGTAAAGTAGCACAGTGCTGAATAGCAAAAAATGGCCTGGTCATAAAGGACATAAAACCTTCTGGAGGTCAAGTGGTTAAAATGGTCAGTCTTCTAAACCCAGATAAGTCTGATTTGAACCATCTTTTTTAGTTATAGAAGAAACTTTGTTGAAGAGCTTTTGTATTTAAGGTACAAGTGCACTTTCACATTTTGTACTTGCAGTGGAATCATGCCAGTGTGATGGGTCACCTATGAATAATAAATGTTTACAGCAATATTTCCTGCAGCCTCCTGGTTCTGGAAACATTATTTACTTTCGGAAATGTAGGCTGCAGGCACCATTACATGTGCATTATGTTTATTAAAAGATTAGTTATACTTTAAATGAATTTGTTGATGACTATGTCTAAATAATTGTGGGGAGAGTCTCTGCCAGTGCTGAGCAGGACTGGTGGCAAGCTGCTGATAAGAGTATAGAATTTAAGTTCATTTTTAAGTTCAAGAGGGCACAATAGGTATGAAGAGTTATTCAGCAGTTGTGCAACAAAACTTTGCTGGCATTGCCCCTGGCCAAGGAATAAAATCAACTCAGTCCGAATTAATGAGGGCAAGAAAAGAGGGCATTTTATTTTAAAGTGAAGTATAAAATGGTTATTTTAGATTGAAGTCCATACAGAAAAGTTACAAATGAAAATGATAAAGTTCTGTAGTTCACACAATACATAAGGCAAGTTTACTACAGTATTGGTATCTGCAATAAATATAGTTCCAATTCAATAGATTCAAAACACTAATGGCACATTATTCAAAATTCCATCAAACCCATCTTTTTCATTAGACCCTTTCACACTGAGCTGCCCTGGGCATCAGCGGTAAAGCAACGCTATTTTTAGTGCCGCTTTACCGTCGTTTTAGTGGCGCTATGATACTGCCAGCAAATCGCTGCTGCAGCAGCGTTTTGCGGGGAGATTTAACCCCTTTTTGGCTGCTAGCGGGGGGGGGTTAAAACCGCCCCCGCTAGCAACCGAAAAGGGGTTAAATCTGCCCGCAAAATGCCGCTGCGGCAGCAATTTGCTGGCTGTATCACGGCGTTGCCCCATTGTTTTCAATGGGCAGGAGCGATGGAGGTGCTGTGTATTCACTGCTGCAAAGAAGCTGCTGGCAGGACTTTTTGTGATGCTCTGCCAGCGCATCGCCACTGGGTTAGCAGCTGAGGCTTTTTTCAGGCGCTATTTTTAGCACTGCAGCACCTGAAAAACGCCTCGGTGTGAAAGGGGTCTTATGTTTTCCTGGGGATGGCATCCCACCGCTTGTTATTCCACTTGCTCAATTTCAAATGCCGTTGGTATTCTTTTAACTTTTTTTTTTTTGCAAGGAATTATAAAATAATTTTAATAAATCATCTCATTCCCTAATTCACCTACAAATTGTCAACTGTTCAAACAAATCCTCAAACTACCCTGAGAGTCCATTCACACAGGGGCAACACGACTTCCAGTGTGACTTTGGGAGGCAACTTGGACACGACTTGAGTATGAATCACAGCACAACTTGAGGCAACTTACAAGGCAACTTGAAGTTGCCTCCAGGACAGGGGACTTTGCCAGTGGCCAATCGCATAATAATCAGCTCTGTGGGAGGGAGGGGTTTGCCTAGAAAACTATTTTTACTTCCTGGAAAGTTGCTTCAGTTAAGACAGGGGATCCGACTTCGAGGCAACTTCCATTGAAATCAATGGGTACAAGTTGCCTAGAAGTCGGATTGAAGTAGTACAGGAACCTTTTCTGAAGTCGGAGCGACTTCAGTAGTGTACATTAAGACGGCTCTCATTCACTTACATTGATTTTATAATGTCGCGCGACTAGGGGAAACTTGGGGCGACTTCAAGTCGGATCCAAAGTTGCCCCTGTGTGAATGGACTCTAAAGCTCCTTTATTATGAAATTGTGGCTGTTTGGTTTAACTACCATTGTTATTAAAACAAGTGCCAAACAGGAGAGCATTGTTTGTTTGTTTTTTTGTTTTTTTTAAGCAGCCCATACACAGAGCAAATTTCTTTCCTGCAACCACGGGGCTCAATTCCCCCATCAACACATATAAGGGTTGATGCAGAAATCCCCCTGTCGGGCCATTGTCTTCTGATGGGGGTGGCGGAGAAGGCAGTGATTATTGATAGCGCCTATACTACCCACTAACTTTAATCACATGCAAAATCTGCCAGGCTGGTTGAATCCAAGCGGATTGATCAGCTTGGTACATTCAGCCTGCCAATACACAGTTTGAATCTCAGCCAGTTCCTGCTGAACCAGTGGCGATTCAAACCATCTACAGTGCCTTGAAAAAGTATTCACACCCCTTGAAATTTTCCACATTTTGTCATGTTACAACCAAAAACGTAAATTTCTTTTATTGGGATTTCATGTGATCGACCAAAACAAAGTGGCACAAAATTGTTAAGTGGAAGGAAAATTATAAATGGTTTTCAATTTTTTTTTTTACAATTATGTGAGAAGTGTGACGTGCATTTGTATTCAGCCCCCTTTACTCTGATACCCCTAACTAAAATCTAGTGGAACCAATTGCCTTCAGAAGTCACCTAATTAGTAAATGGCGTCCACCTGCATGTAATGTAATCTCAGTATAAATACAGCTGTTCTGTGAAGGCGTCAGAAGTTTGTTAGAGAACCTTAGTGAACAAACCACATCATGAAGGCCAAGGAACACACCAGACAGGTCAGAGATGAAGTTGTGGAGAAGTTTTAAAGCAGGGTTAAGTTATAAAATTAATATCCCAAGCTTTGAACATTGAGCATTGTTTAATCCATCATCCGAAAATGGAAAGAGTATGGCACAACTGCAAACCTACCAAGACATGGCCATCCACCTAAACGGACAGGCGGGGCAAGAAGAGCATTAATCAGAGAAGCAGCCAAGAGGCCCATGGTAACTCTGGAGGAGCTGCAGAGATCCACAGCTCAGGTTGGAGAATCTGTCCACAGGCTGACTCATAGTCATGCACTCCACCAGCAAACATATGAAAGAAGGTGCACTTTTTGGTCTAAAAGCAAAATGCTATATGTGGTGGAAAACACATCACCCTGAACACACAATCTGCAAGAAGACTTGAGACTGGGGGCAGAGGTTCACCTTCCAGCAGGACAACGACCCTAAACATACAGCCAGAGCTACAATGGAATTGTTTAGATCAAGGAATATTCACGTGTTAGAATGGCCCAGTCAAAGTCCAGACCTAAATCCAACTGAGCATCTGTGGCAAGACTTGAAAATTGCTGTTCAGACGCTCTCAATCCAATCTGACAGAGCTTGAGCTATTTTGCAAAGAAGAATGGGCAAAAATGTCACTCTTAAATGTGCAAAGCTGGTAGAGACATCCCCAAAAAGACTTGCAGTTGTAATTGCAGTGAAAGGTGGTTCTACAAAGTATTGACTCAGGGGACTGAATACAAATGCACACCACGCTTTTCACATATTTATTTGTAAAAAGTTTTGAAAAAATATTTATCATTTTCCTTCCACGTCACAATTATGTGCCACTTTGTGTTGGTCCATCACAGAAAATCCCAATAAAATACATTTAAATTTTTGGTTGTCACATGACAAAATGTGGAAGATTCCAAGGGGTATGAATACTTTTTCAAGGCACTGTATGGCCGGCCTAAGAGTGGTAGAGTCTAGAAAATTCCAAACTTTATCTAAACCCCCCAAAAAATGTACTATATTGCATTTTACCAGTCCCTGAATATGGTGGCAGCATTCGTTTTTTGTTTTTTGTTTGTTTTTTACCCTTTATTTATACATATAATCAATATAATAATTGAAGCAGGATGTTTGGTGGAAGCATTTTAGTAGATATAAATTAGCAAAAACATGTAAGCTTACAACATAGGGTGCCATTTGTTTTTTTGTTTTAGTGATCAGTCAAACATTTGAAGTGACAAATTCCTCATCACTTTTCTCAGTCCTCATCCATTACTCAATCTATATAAGCACTTTGCTTGGAATAAAAAACTGTAGGTGTTTATTGACAAGATTTTAAAATAGTGACAATTTTACAGCAACAATGCAGGGAAAAGGGTTTTGTTTGGAGTATAAATCTATTTGGAGTATAGAAGCCAATGCTACACCTATAGCAGAGCAGTGACACATAGGATTGATGCTGAGAGGTATGGACTGGATTGTGTATGAGTATATTATCATTATGTGAGGTTAAAGCTCTGCACAAAGTAATTATCCGTTACTGTGATTGTGCCAGTCTGCAGCAACAATAAAGAACTGGCGCCTCCTGCTGGTGATTTTATTTTGCTGTATTATTTATCCTTTTCAATCCAGACTGACAATGTCGCTATGCAAGTTAACTTAATAGCGGGTATGTAACTAAATAAATGTAGGTTGGTAAAGCAAGGAAATAGAACAAACTTGAAATAGATGCTTTTTAAAATGTTTTACCCAATCCCTTCTTTATTTCCTAAGCTAATATTTGTAGAAAATATAATGATTAGGACCATCTCAGGTATATGATTAGACTGATTTTGATTGGAATGTGATTGAAATGTAATTTTATGGGGAGTTTTGGCAATCCAAAGAGAAAGTGAAGACAATCTTTAAATGAAGAACATTAAGATGTGCTTATACTTTTCATGTCTGTCTGACAGTCCAAATATTTTTCAGTTTACATGTCCTAATGGGCAAAAAGTACAGGTTTTGACTTAATTAAAACAGCACAGCACTTATGTATGAGATGCACATAAAAGCACCCAGCACCCTGCATGACAACTCTGGGTAAAGAGTCCTGTGTGTGGTGGTAGGTGGGGGCATTTTATTGCAGAAGAGCTATACCTGCTTGCTTTTTTCTTACAGCAGAATTTCAGCACCACTTTATGCAAATTCATCAACATTTCTTATCTTTTCGGGATAAAGGTTTTACATGAATGAATATTATTAAATGTTTTGTCTTATCCCGTGTACACACGAGCGGAATTTCCGTCGGAAAAATCTTGGATGGTTTTTCTGACGGAATTCCGCTCAAGCTTGGCTTGCATACATACGGTCACACAAAAGTTCTCTGAACTTTCGACCGCCAAGAACGCGGTGAGGTACAACACTACGACGAGTTGAGAAAATGAAGTTTAATGCTTCCGAGCATGCGTCGAATTGTTTCCGAGCATGCGTAGGAATTTTGCTCATCGGAATTGCTACAGACGATCAGAACTTTTTTCTTCGGAAAAATGGAGAACATGCTCTCAATCTTTTGCTGGCAGAAATTCCGCCAGCAAAAGTCCGATGGAGCATACACACGGTTGGAATTTCTGACCAAAAGCTCACATCGGACTTTTGCTGGGGGAATTTCCGATCGTATGTACGGGCCATAAAAGTGGAATTTTAGTCAGACAATTAAGTCCTGCTAGCAGAGGCGTAACTAGAACCTTCAGGGCCCTGATGAAAGAAACCATGAAGGGCCCCCTGGGCCATTCCCTCCGAGCCCAGAGCTATAGACATTATCTTGTCTATAGCTCTTCAACAGGGTCTGTGCAATCTGCTTTATAAAACTGATGGAGAGGATGCGGTAAAATATAAATGTATTGTTCTGAAGTTTGGCAGCTCTGTGAAAAAAAAACCTTAGAAAAGACCTGCAATTCAATACCTTCCAGGTCACAGAGTAAAATCCAGGGTAGTGAAGGAAAACCTAGTCCGTTTTAATGTGAGTTACATCACTGTCCCTGAACTAGTGTATAATTAAAGGGTATGCTTTTACAACCATTGCATACGTCTCTGAGGAGAACTGGTGGTCTAAACTTGCTATTGGTGGAAATTTCTCAAGGTAACATTTTCAAAGGAGACAAGTTACAGTTCTCGACTCAAAATCCCTATTTGAAGAATTTCCTAAGATTTTCTATTGTTTTCTTTTATTGCAATGTAGGTGAAGTGGATATACTATACAGTACATAGAAAGAATTTGCAGTTAAAAAAAAATACTGAAGTATCGTGGTTAGAGCAACTGCTACACAGTGTAAGCTTCATGGGTTCGGTTCCATAGTTGTTTGACTTGAGGTTGTGTTTTTTTTTTTTTTTTCAGTATTGCATTTTTTTTATTTTAAGTTTATTATTACATTTTAAATACATAGCTTACTGGACTACATATTTGGAACCCTAGAAACAAAATGTGGCTACTGTACTAAAATCCAATGATTTATTTTTATTTTTTACTTGGTCATGGTTTAGGCCCCGTTCAAACCTTCATATTCTGGAAACGTGCGCAGAAACGTGTGAAAAACACATGCTTGCGGTGGCATTATCTTAATGGCACCTCAAACACAGCTAGGAGACGCACCTTTTTGCTGTACTTCAAAATGCACATTACAAAAACATGCAGGGCTCAGCGAGAAATAAAACGTGCAAGAGCTACTTTGGCACACGCAGGGCAGTCCACATTGCGCAATGATTGCCTTGAAATACACTTTTTAATAAATTTATTGAAATAAATATATTTTTTTTTTTTCATTTAAATCTTCCTTTATATGATATTGAAAATTAACCATATATTATAAATTTTTTTTATTTCAGAGTGTTGAAGATCGTGTCGTTGAAGAACAAAAGCCTGAGAGTCAAGAAACAGAACCAGCCCAGGAATGTGACGATAATGAAGTGTTTGGTATGTATCGGTCACAAACAAGAAGTAACTTGTATTCTTTGTAGAAGTGGAGATAAGCTGTAAAAAAAACACTAATTTAAAATTTGTGAAGGCGTTTTCTCTTCCTGGCTGTAGCAAGTTCCATCTGGCATTGTAATAAAGTGAAGAAATTCTTTAGAATTGTAAGCTACAGGATTCATTCATTTAGAAAAAAATTATCATTTATGCTTTGCTTTTTGCTGTCGGATAAATCTTGCCAGAAATAAAAAAACAGTCCTAAAAGGATTGACCACATTAAATTGATTTTTAGGTGTGTTTTGTGCAGGAAAAGAGAAGAATGTTTGTACATTTTTTTCTGCAACTAAAACACACTGGAATGCACTGAACTGGTGTGAACTATGCCATTGGAACCAATATAATCGACTTTTCACACGTTTTTGATGCAAAAAATAAAAGCCCTGCACTGCATGTGGTGTGAACGGACCCTAAGGCTCTGTTCACACTAGTACAGGCCGTGCTTCCAGCGTTTGTTTGGGCATGGCAGCCCATTCATTTGGGTGCTGTGGCGCGTGAAGCACACAAAAAAGTTTCCTGCACCTTTTTAAAAACACGGCCACAAGGGAAACCACAGTTCCCACACTCGTGGATTATTCCCTGGCCAAACTAGCTTCCTGACACTAATACTCAACAATACACAGGTACTCATAATACAACAAACAGGTACTTGCAGCCCACGTGTACTTCTTATAGACCACATGCACTCGCAGCTCACATGCGCTCGCAGCCCACGTGCACTCGCAGCCCACGTGTTCTCAGTCTACGTGCACTCGCAGCCCACGTGCACTCACAATACACAGGTACTTAGGATCACACACACTACTCAGATTAACTAACAACTAGCTTATTGAGACTAATACTCAACAATACACAGGTACTCAACAATCCAATACACAGGTAATCACAGCCCACGTGCACTCGCAGTCCGCGTGCACATACAGTCCACGTGCAACCCACGTGTACTTGCAGTTTACGTGCACTCGCAGCACTTGTGTACTCACTGCCCACGTGCACTCACAATACACAGGTACTAACGATCCACACACACACTACTCAGATACACACAACACTCAGGTACTCCTAACACTCACAATACTCAGGTACTCCCAATAGACCGGTACAGTGGAACCTTGGATTACGAGCATAATCCGTTCCAGGAGAATGCTTGTAATCCAAAGCACTCGCATATCAAAGTGAGTTTCCACATAGAAGTCAATGGAAACTAAGATAATTAGTTCAACATTGACTTCTATTGTATGCAGTACCGCATTTGGCCAGAGGTGGGGGGGGGGACACCGGAGAGAGACTCTGAAATACTCGAAGACCGCTTGGATGGACTCGGAAATCCTTGGAGAGGTTCGTAAACACTCAGGAACGGAGTATTTCCGAGTGCATCCGAACGACTCTGAACGTCTCCGAGTGTCATCGGCGCCCCCCCACCTCACCTATGGCCAAATGCGGTACTGCACACTGCAGAGGCTTGAATCCTGCTCGTTTTGCGAGACAGCACTCGCAAACCGAGTCAGGATTTTTTTAAAGTAATAGCTCGTATTGCGAAACGCTCGTTAACCTCGTTACTCGCAATCCGAGGTATTACTGTACTCCCAATACTCAGGTACACACAATATACACATACTCAGTTTGGTGTGTATTCCTAGAGAGTTTTTATTTTTTCTTGGGAGGGTGAATGTGATCAGCACAGGGCCAATCAGCACTGTCCAGTCAGAGGGTCCTACAAAGTTTACTAGGAACTGATATAAGTCAGAAGGCTGCTATATACTGTACTGCTGATGAAAAAAGGTTTTTATCAGTTTATATTTACTAAAATAATTGCATTTCCATGTTCTGTGTACTGTGTGAGACCAGATATAGTGACTGCAGGGTCCTGGGTTCAGTAACACTTTAAGGGGTTACAATAAAAGTTAGGGTGAAGTTTGGGGTTTGGAAATAGGTGAGGTTTAAATTTGGAGGTTAGGAAAAATGGTTTAGCCCTGGTGCACATTGAATGCTACTTTGAAATGCTACTTCACTTGGAGTAACACAATTTCAAAGTAGCAGGTCAAGTACGATTTCAGGTGCTACTTGGCTGGCATCTGTGCTACTTCATGCACAGATGTCTATGCAAGTTGCACCTAAAATCGCAAAAAATCAAATCAGTGCGGCACCGCAAAGTCGGAGTCTCGCTGATTTGAACGGTTCCATTGGCGACAATAGGGTGCGACTTGGAACTGTCAAATTGCATAACAAGTAGCATTGGTGTGAACGGGGGGCTTAGTGTTAGTGTCAGGGCCATTCATTGATAGTTATGGTTCTGGATCCCTATGTGGGAGATGTTTTTGCACAGATGCATTTGCTCAGCGGGGAATCGCTCTGTTGATCCCCGCTGAGCCAGCGGATGACAGGTCCGTCTCCCCTCACCGTGCAGAGATGGCTTCGCTCTCCTCATATCAGATGAAAACAGACCGCCTGTCCGTTTTCATCCGATCCGATAGACGGATGGAAAATAGGGTTTCCAGGGTTTAGGAGTGTGTCTATGGGAATGTTTGACCATTCTTCCAGAAGAAGCACATTTGTGAAGTCAGGCACTGATGTTGGATGAGAAGGTCTGGCTCGCAGTCTCTGCACTAATTCATCCCAAAGGTGTTCTATTGGGTTGAGGTCAGGACAGGCCAGTCAAGTTTCTCCACCTTAAACTCGCTCATCCATGTCTTTATGGACACAAAAGTGGAGTGTTGCATTTTGTTTGGATATATGTTGCTTGTGTGTAAAGTAGCTCTTCATACAGTGACCTACTCATCGCACTAAAAAGGCATTTGCCTCAATTTACTTATTAATTGCCATAACAATCACTATTTTCTGCAGTGAGAGCTGAAAGTGACAGTCATCATGGTAAATATCCTGACATGTTGTAGCTCAGGGAACTGAGCCCACTGTGATTTTCTTTCCAAGAAAGAAAGACTATACAGATATTTTCCTCCTGGTATTTATTGAGCTCCATAAGGCAGCTTGTTTTGCTGTTAAAAAGTCATTATGTTGATCTTTGAATGTATTAGAACATTCATCTCATTTTTACAGATCGAGTTAAATCTTAGAAATTACGCGTTGTTTTTTCTTATTTCCAATTTGCAGCGGCCCCCAGTAATCCTCCTAGAATTTTTTTTATCACTGCTCTTCTTTGTCCTATCTCATCCATCTGTTTTTGATTATAAATATGATCAGTTAAGTGAATCATTCTGTCCTACTGTAAATTTCCCTAACTAAAGTTGATTAGTATATTTTTAAAGTTTGCTAAAAGGAAGTTAAGAAGTAAGAAATGTGGAAAGCACCCAACTGTCTGGAAACATTGACTTGCATAAAAAAATGTGCTAAAATGTTTCAGCTGTTAATGTTACACAACTTCAAAGTAAAAAAATAAAATTCAATCCTCTGTGTTTCAGATTAGAAATTGTTGGTCTCTCGTCAACTGGGCAATAGAATGCCCTGTATTTCCAGAGACATTCTTAGGTTGTATAGATCGCCCCTCTAAATGTTCCTAGATTACATTACAAAAGTCACCAGAGTTTATAGCCTGATAACAAGTGTTAAGGTGTACACACTACTTGCTTTATTTCGTTCAACCTAGCAGGTTGAATGAAAAAAAAAAAACTGACCGCTCAGAAGGAGCTGCTATACTAACTATCCAACGTTAGTACAGCGATCTCCCCTACTTCTTTTGGACCAGCTCCAGTACACGCGGGCCAAATGTTGGCCGGTTTCTATTGAACCTGCTGATGCCGTCCGCCATTTGGCCCATGTGTACTAGGCTTGCGCCTCATACACACTATTCGATTTTCTGTCTTCAGATTTACCAAAACCATATAATAGGAGGTCAAACCTTAACCACTTCAGCCCCGGACCAATTTGCAGCCAAAGGACCAGGCCCCTTTTTGCGATTCGGCACTGCGTTGCTTTAACTGACAATTGCGCGTTTGTGCGACGTGGCTCCCAAACAAAATTGGCGTCCTTTTTTTCCCACAAATAGAGCTTTCTTTTGGTGGTATTTGATCACCCCTGCGGTTTTAATTTTTTGCACTATAAACAAAAATAGAGCGACAATTTTGAAAAAAATGCAATATTTTTTACTTTTTGCTATAATAAATATCCCTAAAAAATATATAAAAAACTATTTTTTTCCTTAGTTTAGGCCGATACGTATTCTTCTACATATTTTTGGTAAAAAAAATCTCAACTAGCGATTATTGATTTGTTTGCGCAAAAGTTATAGCGTTATAGACTTCTCCCCGTTCTTCAGCTCTGTGACTCGATCGCGGGACACCAGCGGCGATCGGGTCCGCTGGTCCCGCGGCCGTGGTCATGGAGCCCCCGACCGGGTCACGAGCACGCCGCTGCCGTGCCATTCTGCCGACGTATATGTGCAGGAAGTTCCACTTTAAGGGAAGGTGACCCCCTGACATGCCACATTTGGCATGTAATTTTTTTTTTTTAGAGGGTTCCAGCTCCCATTTCCTCCCGGGGCACTGGAAGTAAGTTCAACGGCCAGTCACAGCGCACTGCGTGGCTTGCGCATCTGCAGTGCGTGCCCACGGTGCCTGTGCCGCATGGCTGGACCCTGGGACAGGTAAGTGTCCGATTATTAAAAGTCAGCAGCTGCAGTATTTGTTAACTCTGCTTTAAGACCCCTTTCACACTGGGGTGTTTTTCAGGCGCTGTACCTTTAAAAAAAGCACCTGTAAAGAGCCTGAAAGAAGCCACAACTGCAATCCCAATGTGAAAGCCTGAGTGCTTTCACACCAAGACCCCTTTCACACTATGTCGTTTTTCAGACGCTTTAGCTTTAAAATAAGCGACTGAAAGAAGCCGCAACTGCAATCCCAATGTGAAAGCTGCGCTGGCAGGGCGTCAAAAAAAGTCCTGCAAGCAGCTTCTTTTGGAGCAGTGAATACACCGTTCCTAAAGCACCCCTTTCCATTGAAATCAATGGGAAGCGCCTGCAAAATGCCTGAAAAGCGCCTGAAAATCGCTTTTGCCAGCGGTGCTTTGTGGGTGCTTTTAACCCTTTATTTGGCAAGTAGCAGGGGTTAAAAGCGCCCCACTAGCGCTCAAAAAACTGGTAAAGCGCCGCTAGTTTAAGCGCCGCTTTACGAGCGCTGGCAGTGTGAAAGGGCATTTGGGCTTTCACATTGGGATTGCAGATGAGGCTTCTTTCAAGCGCTTTTTTTAACGCTAAAGCGCCTGAAAAACGCCCTAGTGTGAAAGGGGTCTAAGACCCCTTTCACACTGAGGCGCTTCTAAACTGCCAGTAAAAACACTGAGCGCTTTTGAAGAGCTTTTCAGGCGCTTTTGAAGAGCTTTTCATTAATTTCAGTGGGGAGGGGAGTTTTTCACAGCCCTGCCAGCACACTGCCCCAGTGTGAAAGTGTTCATTGATTTTAATGGAAATAAGTTTTCATGAGCTTTTTAGGCGCTGTTTTTAGGGTGAAAGCGCCTCAGTGTGAAAGTGGTCTAAGGCCACTTTCACACTGAGGCGCTTCTAAACTGCCAGTAAAAACACTGAGCGCTTTTGAAGAGCTTTTCAGGCGCTTTTGAAGAGCTTTCCATTAATTTCAATGGGGAGGGGAGTTTTTCACAGCCCTGCCAGCACACTGCCCCAGTGTGAAAGCGTTCATTGATTTTAATAGAAAGAAGTATTCGTGAGCTTTTTAGGTGCTGTTTTAAGCGTGAAAGCACCTGAAAAGCACCTCAGTGTGAAAGTGGTCTAAGGTCTCTTTCACACTGGGGCGTTTTTCAGGCGTTTTTCAGGTGCTTTAGCGTTAAAAAAAGCGCCTGTAAAGCGCTTGAAAGAAGCTTCATCTGCAATCACAATGTGAAAGCCCAAGTGCTTTAAGAGCCCTTTCACACTGCCAGCGCCAGAAAAACGCTCGTAAAGCGCCTCCTAAACTAGCAGCGCTTTACCAGCGTTTTTCGAGCGTTAGTGGGGCACTTTTAACCCCTGGTAGTGGCCAAATAAAGGGTTAAAAGAGCCCACAAAGCGCTGCTGCCAAAAGCGATTTTCGGGCGTTTTTCGGGCGTTTTGCAGGCGCTTCCTATTGATTTCAATGGGAAGGGGCGCTTTAGGAGCTCGTCCCTGTCGTGGGAAAGACTGGGCTCAGGTAAGTAAAAGGGGGGCTTTGGGGGGCTGCTGCATCACAGGAGGTTTTTCACCTTAATGCATAGAACGAACAAAAAAATGAATCTAGCACATTTCTCTATCCACGTTGTACAACACACATTGATGAATGTGTAGTGCCAGCTATTGTTTGCTGAATATCTGAACAGCAGCTGCATCTGATTGGATGCAGCCCCTGTTTAGTCAACAATTTTTCACCCTACTCCTTTGAATTTTCAACCTAAGGATGTCGGATGGGAGCAGGTGTCAGAAGGGTGATCCACAAAGCGAATTTCAGTCGGTTCATCAAGAACTGGCTGAAATACATTTATTGTATAGCAAGCTTTAGACTTCATGTATACAGAACATTTTAAAACTGCTTTTAGAGTTTTTAGCCGTTTATTTTTTTCCCTGCCTTTAAGCGTCCTCAATGTTAGTCTACTAGGCACACATAGGAGTTTAGAGGCAGAAAAAAGCCAGGACAAGCACGTTCAGGAGAAGATTGATCCAACGCCAAAAATCACTTGACACGCCTAAACGCGTGTAAACGCTCTTTTGCGCTAAGTGTGTCAAACACTTACAAGTTCACTCATTCCAATGGGAACTTGAGAACTGAGCTATCACATCGCCACTGATCACTCTGTCTTCTCGGAGTGGAGAGCAATGACTGGCAGTCACCGTTCTCTGCTCCTCCAGCACAGGCTGAAGATGGGGTGGGCACAGCTGGCTTCAGCTCTCAGTCACGTGCTGAGAGCCGCAGCCAGCTGTCAATCAGGCAGCTGGGTAGATACCAGCAATATGGTCGGGATCTTTCCAGAGTCTGGAGCAGCTCTGTGCTCTGTGATGTCAGCTGACAGCAGACTTTGCTGTTGGCTAATTTTGGGTCACAGGAGAGCCAAAGTAAGTACAATCCTATGACTTACAAGAGAAGAGTAGGCAAAAAAGCTTTGGCCAAATTTCTCTTTCAAACAAGTAAGTGCGTGCAGCCACCATTCTAGAAATACTGGAAAGCTGCAGGATTGGTTGTACATTTTTGTTCTTCAGTTTAAATACCTTAACTTTTTTTTTGTCTAGAAAACAAATATGTTAAAACTGTATATTCTCTTCAAATACAATTCTCCTTTTTAGCATAAAATTTTTTTTTAGCTAAAAAAATAATCTTTTAGCATAAGGTATTTTGATGGATCCTAATTCTTTAAACACAGAGCATGCTTCAACCATCTAAATGGATTTTGTATTCTACATTCTGCCTGAGCTCCGACCATTTGTATATGATTTGACAAGCAACGTTGCGTCATGTACAATTTTTTTTCCTAATCTTTGAACCATTTCCTTTAGCTATGTGTTGTCATCTGGATCTGTCACACCTTGTGCATACACCACTGAATCATTTTTCTTCAATGAGTAATCAGACTTGGGCTATCAGCAGCTTTTCCCTTCTGAGGCTTCAGAAATTCCTTCCATGTGTATCTATTACGTGGCAGCATGCACTTCATTTAGGAGAGGCTGTCATTTTGCTTCCCAGTTTCTTCACTATTTTCACATAGGGTACAATACAGACAAAAACAAACCATCTTGTATTGTACAGACAGATGTTTCCACAATCCATTATCCGGCCGTGATGCAGTAATCATTAGATAGTGTGTCATTAAGCCGGCATCAGAGGAGAGGCCAGAATTAGAGCAACAGATAGCTTTGGACATGTGTGTAGATGAGGTCTGTCTTGGACAAATCAGGCAGATTTTATTATGCAGTGTTCATATTTTTAGCTACAATACGAGCGCTGTGCAGATCGTAGAATGGGCACACGCTCCTATGAGGTCTTCAGTGCCCCTCCTATTCCTTATTTGTGGTGTCTGTTGCTGAGAGGGAATGAAATAATTCATGCAGTGATAAAGTGATGTCATTTATCTAAGAACTTAACCGCGTAGGCTATTCATCACTTAATGTGCTCGGATTACACATTTTGTTACTTAATTGCCTTTCACTTAGCAATCCATAAAGCATTTTAACATACTCTTAGTTCTTCTGTCAGAACCGCTCGTCTCGTAAGGAAATGATGAAGGAAAGTAATAAAATCAGTTGTCTGAGGCAAAAATGGATACTTACTGCAGGGTGAAATTTTGTTTTGTGGTATTGTTTTTATTACAATTTTTTATATCTCCAACAATATACGTAGCTCTTTACATATTTAACATTTACATGAGTTCTGCCCTCAAGGAGCTTACAATCTAAAGTCCCCACCTCAAGTGCATACAAACACATACTAAGGCCAATTAATCTACCAGCATGTCTTTGGAGTGTAGGAGGAAACCGGAGTACCCGGGGAACACCCACAGGGAGAACGTGCAACCAGTGCTGCAAGGTACAAGGGCACAAACCACTAATGCACTTAGGGGTGAGCCAGCAGCAGAATTGCCAAGGCAAGGGAATCACTTACCCTTGTTGGTGTTCTGGCTAGTGAGGGAGTGACTCAATAGGATAAAGTATGTCATCTGTTGGGATTGCTTACCTGGTCATTAGGATCAGGGCAAACCATAAACTCTGCACCTCACATCCACCATGGTCTAGTTGGGCAACACGTGTGGTATGCCAGCATCAGTACATCACAAACTCATTACAGCTGTTGGTAGATAATGGCAAGCTGAATTTATGAATTTATGTGCTTGAGTTCCTGATCTTGTATGGAGGCCTTCTACCTTGTGTTCTTCATTTGCTTGGTACTGTGAAAAAATGCAGCAAGACAGCTCACTGGGAATACAGCAAAATGATTCTGGCTTTGCAGCTAACTAAAACAATTGGATGAGTCAGTCCACTAGAATCCAGTCGTCACTGACATGTCAATTATAGATTGCCTGATCATATAAGTTTACCAAAGGAATGTGTCTCAGAACTTCATCATTTTTTATGGGCCAGTATGCATCTTAGTGTATCCCTGTTTGTTTCTTTATCATATATTTACTTTAATTACTCTTGTATATTTAAAAGGAATTCATAATAGTTTATGGCAGGGCTTGACAAATTTTCTTGGAATCTAGGAGCCGGCTAAAAAAGTTAGGAGCCAGTTTTTTTTTTTTTTTTTTTTAATGAACAACAAAGTTTTTTATTTTCAAAGATAAAAATAACCAATCTTAAATTTACAGAGAAAACTGTAATGTTGAAAGGAGTGTAGCAACGGTGTCCTAAAACAGATAAGGCACCTCATCCCATAAATTTGGGCATGAAAGGGTGAATGGGACAAGAGGGATTATCACAGTGCCAAGTATAGATCACAAAAAATGTCTATTATAAAACAGAATTAGATTTTATGAAAATGTATTAATACATAGCAATATATAAAAAAAAAAAACTGTAATGTGTTTGTGGGGGAGGGGTGTGTAAATGGAACTGAAGCTGTTCCAACTAGCTGTCACTATCAGTTGTCAGGCAGAGAGCAGGCAGGGGGAGCCCTCATCGCAGTCAGTGACTGCTTGTAGCAGCCCCGGCCACCAGTAGAGGGTGCCAGTTCCCCTGCAGTGTGATCAATGTAAGGGCAATGCCCTCAGTAAACAGAGTGAGCGGTGCACCTCGCTCCAGCAGGCCTCAAAGCCGCGGCCTCAATTACTGCCCGTAACGGCTTCTTAGTCCACGCATCCGTGGGGAGGGGGGGCGCGGGGGGGGCACATGGGGACACCTGCCGCAGTCTAGCCCAGGAGCCAGGCCGATAATTCTAGGCGCCAATGCGACCTGGCGCCTGGGGATTGTCGAGCCCTGGTTTATGGTCTACTTAATTTTTCTGAAAATGTATAAACTGATGTTTTAAATAATTTTTCAAATTATTTGTAAAATTCTTTATTTTACAAAGTAATATAAATGAAATATTTTGTAAAGTAACACAGGTGCACAGCCTATATGCTTGTTAGCTTTCTGCATATGACTACTTAGTCTAGGCAACCCCAGACTGCTTTTCTAGGCAGCCCCATCTATATTGATTCTATGATTCTTCCAGCTATCCAGGTCTGCTTAGTAGCATAAATTGTGAACTTGTCACTAGAAAACTTTTGTTGTTTGAACCTAACGGCTACGGATGGAAAATATAAAATGTTTGTGTCATGTGAATATTTACCTAGAGTAATAACAAAATCCAGCATTTTTTATTTTAGTATTGAACATAATTGAGAAAACATGAAAAACACCATATATTCCTATTTTTAAGCACTGTAAAGAAATTTCATGAAAAAGAAATGACAGGAACTGAAAGTTAAGAAAGTCTATCCTGACTACTAATGGTTATGCTGAGGAGTGGGATCTAAGGAACAGGGCGGTATTCACCAGGAACTCTCACATGGGGATTTCAACTGTGTCCTGCCCCAGGTTTCTTCCCTAGTTACTGGCAGACGTAGCAAGATGTGATAGGATCACCAGCATAAACAGCCAGGTGACTAAGGATCTGATGAAGGCAATGAAAAGTGGTGCTTGGATGTACCCTGCTGCAGGGACTAGGAGGAGCAGTTTGGTAATAAGGAAAAATTGGAGTTGCTGGAACAACAGCAATACAATTTGCCATTTGAGTGCACCTGGTGTGGTTGTGCCCAGCAGTGAGGGACTTAATGAGCATAGTTGGCAACCAAGCTTACCAGGAACTGCCAGGAGTGACTGATAGAGCTTACCAGGGAGAATGAGTATACCAGGCACTATGCTTGTGGCCAGGAGCGACTGGACGAACATACCAGGGACAGTGCCAGCATTACCAAATGTAAAGTAACTGATAGTTATTTACGAAAGGTAAATCCACTTTGCACTGCAAGTGCACTTGGAAGTGCAGTCACTGTAAATCTGAGGGGAAGCTCTGCTGATTTTATCATCCAATCATGTGCAAGCTAAAATGCTGTTTTTTATTTTCCTTGCATGTCACCCTCAGATTTACAGTAGTGCAAAGTGGATTTGCCTTTGGTAAATAACCCCCACTGTGTCTGTTCTGGTCAGATGGATTTATGTGCCACTTTAAGTGTTGGGTAAATAACAGTGCAGCACTAAGAATATATACAGAAACAAATCAGATGTGGTAAAAGCCCATTGTACTGAAGTGAGGGCATCTTCGTGACTGATACCACCTTAAGTGTTATCTATTTTGAGAAAATCAATTAGTATTAATTGCATCCACTTCAGAAACCTAGTGGCCTCTTTCCATTGCTGGAACTCAACAGATAGACTCCATAGGCTATCAAGAATTCCAAGTGAAGTCTCTTCTTATCCGTTTCTGCCAAATTGGGTATTGCACTGTACTTGCAAAGCCTTTAACCACGTAAATCTCCCCGTCTCTATGTGACCACTGTGACCAAGGAAGTCCATCCCACCTTTCAGCATTGGGACCCACCCTAAAGGGCCACTGGGAAGGGGGGTAAGGGGTTAAAGGAGTAAAACAAGGAAGATTTGACTGTATTAATGTCCTGTATACATTTTTTTTTTCTTTGGCCTTGACATACACTTTAAGGTGAGCTGAACTGGTGACATTCTGTGTATTACACTTGGAAAATTGTGTATCCATATGGAAATGTGAATATTAAAAGCCAGCAACAGGAAAACTGCATACCAAGATGCAAATTAATGTCCTTTATTAAAATAGTCAGCAGGGGCAAGTTCTGATGCGTTAAAGGAAAAAATATATAATTTTATATCTGTGTGTGGCATTCCTATTGCTGGTAAGGTTGATAAGTGGAGATGAGTGGAGCCAACACCCGACATATGGAGACTATGCAGTAAGTGAGACTGTGGACTATGTGAAATGTTTCCTATAGGAAGCCAGTACAACAGTGTAATACCTGCATATTGTACACTTCATCCTACTATAAACACAGGGAGGCCCTTATTTGTTTTTATTAGTCAAAGCTTTAAAAAAAGGACTATCTAACATTAATCCTTATGGCAGCAATTTCATTGTCACAGGTGACAAATGCCTGGTAGTTTTTATAGCATTCAACAGGGGGAGCACAAGGCTTTTTTTTCCCCTTCGCCGTTAAACCAGTACACCAAAGGCGCACATTATGGATGTTTCCAGGGAAAGGCGTTATTTCTACAATGCTGAAGTTTTTATTGTCCACACTTATCAATGCTGCTGTTGTTTAACAAGTTACATAAATGTGTCACAGACTTGGAGCAGCTTCTTTGTTCTCTTTTATTTTGCCTTCTAAACGGGTATATTCTGCACTGATTTTAAGTTTTAATTCAATTTGTGGTAGAGACATTTAACGTTATTGCACATATACTTGTAACTCGCAAAGAAATATTATAACTAATGTCATGTGCTTAACGCAGAGAGATAAAAACGTTTACTGTGCCCTGGAAAAAGTTGAACATAAACATTGTTCATTCTTATTTAACAGAACAATAAAATACTGAAATGTTATAGCCGAATTCAAGGGAAACAACTAAATCCACAAGTGAAATGCACATAAGGAAGCTGTTTTACCTGCCCATTTGTATTTCTGTCTGTCCAGTTCTTAGATTTACACAGCAATGATTTAATAATCAATATAGATCTGCTTTAATCTGTGTCAATTCAATTTGCACCCATGTAACATGAAGGGATATACATTTTGCTATTAAAATGTGTGTGTGTGTGTGTGTGTGTGTGTGTGTGTATACATTGAGAAATCTTAAATATATATATGATTTCAGAGGTGCTGAGGGTCTCAATTTCTTCATATAATAAAATACATAAAAGTGAAAAAAAATGAAAACAGTCCCACTGGAAAAAGGGCCCTTTTGAAGAAGTCAGTGGGTAAAACACTGCGTCAGGGTGCAGCTACACAGCGACTATCTGTGACGTCACGCACCATCCCGGCAGTGACTGTGAGCCCCGAGGTATCTGGTATCTGGTGTTGGGTGAGAAGCCGTGACCGATTCATGGGGAAGCGGGGGGACGTTTAAGAAGTATTACGTGATCTTGTGATGAGACATGCTTGTATTTCTAACTCGTTTGTGAGTAGGATTTTAAATACATTTTAAACTTTTATTACAGTAATGCACTATGGGAGCATTTTTATATTTGAAAAATATATGAAGGTGAAGTGTTTGTAATACACAGACCTTCCAGAAGCCAGATGAATTATCGTGATTAGCATACACCCAATCAGTATTTGCCAAACATTCGTGTGGGGCAAATACCTCTGTTGATTTTGACACACAAAGGGGATTGGGAGGAGCCCTTTAATTGGGGATTTATGAAGAGATTGAATTGCACATGGGACTTTTTGTGACACCTACTTTTATCACACTTCATTTTTTAGTGGGACTGTTTTTTTGTTTTTTTCACTATATGAAGAAATTGAGACTTTTATCGCCTCTGAAATCTATATATATTTTTAAGACTTCTCAGTGTATTAAATAGGAGGCTGCAGGAGCACCATGATTGTTAACACATTGATGCATTGTTTTTTATGCATATGTAGATATTGACACATTGTTTTGTGTTTACGCAGTGGTATAAGAGATTTAATATATATAAAAATATACTTTTGTTTGGTTAAGTGCCAAGTGTTTCCTTTTTTTGTGATAAAAAAGAATGAGCTACTTTCCCACAACATTATCAGTGAGAATGAGGATATAGTTCATCCATGAACCACATCAATGGAAAAACTGCCTGTCATTGGCAAGAGTTCCATTAGCAGAGAGAAAGCACTTGGAGCCAGGTTATGTTCTTCAGGTTGTCATGATACTGCACTGATTCCATCAATAAGCCTTCAGAGATCGGAGAGCTTAATTGTTGTGACAGATGAAAATCTCATTAAAGTGCCCACCCTCAATTGCAATCATCCAGCCAAACCTCATCAAATTTGTAAATGTAAGTACATACTAGAGATTAGCAGGAATTAGAGTACAGTTGGACAAACCTGGGGTAGCAATTCCCTCCCAATGACCTGTGAAGACTAGGGCATGCATGCGGCGTAGTCCTAGAGAATAATGACTTTCTCTTTCCTAGATCTGCACTACCCTGGAAGCAAAGTGTGCAGTGAGCTCTACTTCTCAGGTAGGGTAGGTATATAGCATAGGGACACAAAAACAGCGCTCAAATGGGTTCATGAGTAAGATTTATTTCTAAAACTGCTCTAGTATAAAAACAGAGCAGATCACAGTTCAGTAAAACATACTATTAGGATCTTTGAAAAATTGTGAAGTGAAACTATCATTTGAATATAGAAGAAAACAGTATAGCACCATACCGCCTCAGGTCCTGGTGGCTGGGGATGTGTTGAGATGTTACTATAGGTCTTTGACAAAGCGCATGCGCGCGAAACTAGTAAGTCACGGTCGCCTTGGATACCCCCAGCAGTACGCGTCCAGCCGTCATGTGTTCCTGATCAGCGGTGGTGCCTTCCCCTTCCGGGTGTCAGATTGAGGTCCTCCTTCCTCCTCACAGCGAGACGCGGGACACTCCAGACGCCGGCTACCTAGAGTGCATAGGACAACCCATTGTTGTCCCTTCCACCTTGCCTTTTGCATCCAGCGGCAGTGCTTTGTAACCACCCAGGAGAGTGTTTCTGCGCCTTGTCCCTCCACGATACCATTTTCTCTTTTGGCACATGGAGTGGTGAGTTGATCCCTGTACACCGATACAAAGGGAAGATATAGTAACATCTCAACACATCCCCAGTCACCAGGACCTGAGGCGGTATGGTGCTATACTGTTTTCTTCTATATTCAAATGATAGTTTCACTTCACAATTTTTCAAAGATCCTAATAGTATGTTTTACTGAACTGTGATCTGCTCTGTTTTTATACTAGAGCAGTTTTAGAAATAAATCTTACTCATGAACCCATTTGAGCGCTGTTTTTGTGTCCCTATCCCTGTTTGAACTTTGTCTCTGAAAGTTAAAACAGCTGCCTGGGGTCTGATTACATCCCACCTCTGAAGTTGCCCTGACATTTGGTGAGATAAGACTGTTTTCTTGAGCGCATGAAACTTTTGCTGTGTATTTTTTAGATATATAGCCTGATAAACGGCAAGAGGCTGCAGTCCTGCAAGAGGCATTCTGAAGATCCTTTCATTCCTACTTATTATTAGTGATCTGTCACTTTTATACATGCATGAAACGGGAAGGCCTTTGCACTGATCCAGTACCCTTTCTCATGAAGGAAAACATCCCCTTTCCCACAGCACAGATGTCATCCTGCAATTTGTTACTGCAAATCTATTATTGCCTACTTATCCCCCCAGATCATATCTTAAGGGGAGAATGTGTGGAGTGAAAATGCAAAGTACTATCAGCGACGTTGATGTCTTGTGTTTTTTGTGTCCTCCAAGGCTAAGAGTACTTACTGTGTAACTTCCTCTCTGACCTTTCTCCCTCACCAGTCACGTTCAAGCCTCCATGGCAGATTGGAGTCTTGTGATGGTGAGAAGTTTTTTTTACGTCAGGCTTTCTGTATAAGAGACCACAAAAAGACTGTTCCAACGTCAGGGAAAAGTTCAAAAGTGTTCCAGGATCACCAGATTACAGACAGGATGGAATGAGTCGAGTGGTGTAATCAATAGATGTCTGAATGAAAATATGAACTACTAGGTAGGCTCATTCTTAATTTGCCTGGTATTTACCTGGCTGAACTACAAGCAGATATTAAAGGCACAAATCAAAAACTAATTTAGGTCATATCAGCTTTTTGCAATCCCCATGCCCAGCAGGGCTCAGATTAGGGGAGGCAGAAGCAGCACAAGGAGTTATGTTGTAGTGCTTATGTTCTAACAAGGGTATATGCTGACAGGAGAGAGCAGAGTTATAGAGGGATGAGCTCCTCAGTCTTCTGCTTCCTCTTCTCAGGCTGGAAGAGGGACGAGACCTGTAAAACTTACCTATAGGACAGAACAATCTGGTCTTCTGCCCTGCTAGTAGACAGGGCTGTGCTATGTAAATTTCAAGACTGGATGGACAGAAGTACTCATTCGTCGATGTCAAACAGCTTTCATATATTATGTGTATTTCATTTCTGTATTTACATGTACCTGGAGTTGAGCTGTGATGGTATGCTAGCAACTTTTGTTATAGACACTTTTTACCTATGAGCATTACAAAATGAGGCCTATGTTAACACTACAAGCTAAAACCATATATATACATCTATATACACATATTCCCAGTTGCTAATGGAGATTACTCATAAACCCCTCATAATGCAACACCTAATAATAGAGGCGTGTGCTGAAACTATGATTGAACCTTCATGAGTATTAAAGCCCCAGACACACACAGCCACCTTCACAGTACAGCTCAGTAGTTCAAGTCACACTATAAGGTGGACCTTTGTTCTGTACTTAACCTTCACACATTTTTGTTTTATCTCTTTCCAATTATTTTCACACCGCTGCAAAGTATTCATTAATAAGGAGATGTGTTTGGTAACGTTTACTTAATACTTAATTTAATGTGATAAGCAAGTCTGTTTTTCATATTTTGTAGGCAGATGATGTTGAAACATTTACAGGTGTTTTATTATGTGCACTGAAGAGAGTAGAGATTATTTCACAAAGCAATTTCATTACTTGCACAGGAAATGGAAAAGGAAGCTGGAGTATTATGTAAAAATCAATAGAGTTACATTAGGCATAAATATGAGTGCAATTGTAGCAGCCTTCACAGCTGTGCTCCAAAACCCATGGGACTAAAAGGATGGGGAATCCTTTTTAGATTCCTTATTTTACTCTGCAAATATTAAGTATTGCTACTAAAATAATAAAAAGGAGGTAAACTAGAGATGGTGGGTACTAGGTGACAAGTTCTATAATAACCCCCTTGAGTTTTCTTTTGCTCCAACAGGTATGGCATTTTTTCATCCAGTTTGGACCAATGTAATTCTACATATGCCATACCTTTGGGATCCTTCTAGAACCTGAAAATCTCTGTAGTAGATACCCCTACTTTAGTGATATCTGCTACCTTCCAGGTCTTGTGCCTAGCAGCTGCCCTGATGCATTCTGAACACAAGAGGTCGACCACTCAGCACAGGCGCCATTCAGATAATGTTTTGCATTTTCTCAATTTGATGAGGTGGAGAGGTGGGGCATGATCTCCATTTAGTCTAATCAGAGAAAGTTTTGCATTCACTGAGAAAATTCAAAGCATTCACTGAATGGCATCTGTGCTGAGTGTTTACCCTCCTGTATTCAAAATGCAACAGAGTGGCTGCTTGACACAAGACCCAAAAACTAGTGGAGACCACTGAAATAGCAGTATCTACTATAGTGATTTCCAGCTTCTAGAGGGATTCCAGAGGTATGGCATATGTAAAATCACATTGGCCCAAGCTTGACTTACGAAAAAAAATGGCATACCTGGAATTCTTCTTAAACCACTTCTTGACTGGCCCACACTGAAATACTGCAGCATGGCAGCCCTCCCGTATCTGAATAGTGCACCTGTACATGATTTTGTGCATGGTGTTGAGGCGTGCGCACACACGCCACTGCGACCCGCTCCCGCTGTGATTGGACACAGCGGGAGCCAATCAACGGGTTCCCGGCGATCGTTTTCAGGAGAGGCAGAATGGTGGTCTGTAAACAAGGCTGACCGCTTTTCTGTCTTTTTTAGCACTGATCACAGTATTGGTGTCACTCGTCCCCAAAAAGTGTCACTTAGTGTCAGATTTGTCTGCCACAATGTCGCATTCCCGCTAAAAAAACGCTGATCACAGCGATTACTAGTAAAAAATAATAAATAAATATAATGATACCCTATAGTTTGTATACGCTATAAACTTTGCGAAAACCAATCAATTTAGGCATTGAATTAGAATTTTTTTTACTGAGTATGTTTAATGTTTAATTTTTCAAAGTTGTCAGTCTTTTTTTTATTTAAAGCGTAAAAGATAAAAACCGCAGATGTGATCAAATACCACCAAAAGAAAGCTCAATTTGTGGGAAAAAAAGGACATCAATTTTATTTGGGTACAGCGTCGCAGGAACGCATAATTGTCAGTTAAAGCAACACAGTGCCGTATCGCAAAAAATGGACTGGTCATAAAGGGGGGTAAATTTTTTCGTGGCTGAAGTGGTTAATATGTGTGGTTAGCAGAAGAGACGAATGTCTTGTTTAAAGGAGTTGTAAACCCTCAAGGTTTTTCACCTTAATGCATTCTATGCATTAAGGTGAAAAACCTTTTGTAGTGCAGCAGAGCCCCCCTTTTACTTACCTCAGCTTGATAGTTCCAGCGATGGGGATGAGCACAGCAGCTCCAGCTGTCTCGGGTCCTCGTTGGCTGGATTGATAGCAGCAGGAGCATTAAACCCATTGACACGGGAGCCAGGGGGCGGTCCCGATTCTTGCTGTCTGTGGCAATGGACGCGGCAGCAGGACTCGGGAGCGCGCTCGCATGAGTGCCCACAGGGAATGCGCGTCTCCGTGGGGGCACTCGAGAAGAGGAGGAGCACCGCTGAGGGACCCCACAAGAGGAGGATCGGGGCTCTTCTGTGCAAAACCCTTGCACAGAAGAGGTAAGTGTCACATGTTCATTATTTAAAATAAAAAAAACGAACCATAAACGAAAAACCAGGGTGTTGTGTGTGTGTGTGATACCCCAGCACTGCACACAGTGCAGGATTGGGTATCCCTAGCTTGTTTGCCACTGAGAAGCCCAGCACAGCCTGGACGGTTGAGCTAGGGTCCCACCAACAGTCATGTCCAGTAGCTGGGTGACATGTGCAAAAAGATGATGCCACACAGCCTGACCTCACTTGTACTTTGAGGATATTTGCCCCGTTATTCAACCACAAGCAAAGACTCCCCATACAGATGTGCTGCTGCTATGTGGGGATGGAAAAGCAGATAAAGGACAACATTAATAAAAAGGGCTTTTCAGCTTGTTTGCCTGATTGCAGTAGGGGACCATGAGAGGGTGTACCATGCAGCGTGACCAGGTACCATGCTAACTGTTGTAACAGAATCCATACGTTTCTCAGGAAAGCTGCTATAAAAGAAGTATGCTGGATAACATAGATCATACGCATACAGTATTCATTCATAGAAAGACATATCACATGTATACATTGTCCATAGATCACACGTATAAATGGACCATTCATACATCTGGTTACCCTCGGTCACTCCCATCATCCCCAATGGCATCACCCTGGTACAGCTGCAAAAGGCACCATTTACTTTCAGAATAAGGAAGGCGTCTATAGTATCTGACAGAACAGGTCACCCCTTCAGCACCCCTTTCCCTTCGTCTCTCTCTGCACAGCTTCTCACTTGTATGCTTATCTGACATCCCATATGTGTGTCCCGACTACTACCAGCCATTCATTCATATGCAGTTATTCACCTGGAATTTAAAATGCATTGATAAAAATATGGTACAGCAGGCACTTTAAAATGATTCTTCAACTAAATAATAGTTGGAGGATCCTCTGATGAAGTCACGTGATGCATAACGCAACAAATAAGGGCGGAGCCAGATGACATTGGCGCCAGGACCGTAATATCAAAAAAGGAAAGAAAATGGTCTGGTGCTCCTAGTGACACACCTCCATCCCCAAATTGAATACAATAAAACAAAATTTAGCACATGGGGCTTTAAATGAAGGTGAGCACAGAGAGGCCAATGAAGGTAAATTAAGTAAAGATGGTTAATAGATTTTTTTAAATTGCACATCATCATATGTAAAATACATATTTTACGATTGCGCGTGGTCTGCGAGTGCGAGTGGACGTGATCTGCGAGTGGACGTGGACTGCGAGTGCACATAGTCTGCGAGTGCACGTGGGCGGCAAGTACCTGTGTATTGTTGAGTATTAGTGTCAGGAAGCTAGTTGTTAGGTAATTTGGACAGGGTATAATCCCCAATCCTCATTAAATTAGTAGGTACGATGCCCGGCGGGTGTGGAGATGCGACTCGGTGTACATCTTGCGGCCTTTATGCGTTCCTTGATCATCTGATCGAGGGCGAATACTGCTGTGCAAAATGTGAGCACATTGTTTCCCTGGAAGCCCAGGTTCTGAATCTAGGGAGACAACTGTCAGCACTGAAAAGACCCTCCATACTAAAGGAGATCCGGCAGGGGCCAGCACAGAGGCAGGTGGAGACAAAGCGGTGCAGGCACTAGAAACGAGCAGATGGGTGACAGGAAGGATAGAGGGGGAAGTGCCAGGGAGGCCTATCCTGGGCTGGAGCATCCCAATAAGTACGCTCCATTGAGTGACATCCCAATAAGTACGCTCCATTGAGTGACCAGCACTGCTGGAGCTGAGGAACTCTCCTAGCTGCCAGGGGAAGAACTCCTCCAGTGAGACTGGGGGGGGGGGGCGAAGGGAAAGGATAGACACATTCTGGTGGTAGGGGGACTCAATCCTTAGGACAGAGAGGGCAATCAGTGACAAAGACCTGAAGCGCCGAACGGTATGCTGTCTACCGGACTCTGGGGGTTCGGCACATCACGGATCTGGTGGACAGATTAATGGGAGGGGCTGGGGAAGACCCGGCTGTCATGGTGCATGTTAGCACCAATGACAAAGTCAGAGGCAGATGGAGTGTACTAAAGAATGATTTTAGGGACTTTAGCAGCTAAATTGAGGAAAAGGACCTCCAAGGTGATATTCTCAGGAATACTACCGGTACCTCGAGCCACACCAGAAAGGGAGATTAGGGAAGTAAACAAGTGGCTGAGGAGCTGAAAAGCCAATGTAGCACCAATATTTAAAAAAGGGACAAAATACATCCCTGGGAATTGCAGACCAGTTAGTCTAACATCAATAGTATGCAAGTTCTTGGAGGGGATGATAAGGGACTATATACAGGATATACAGTAATAGTGTTTATTCTAAAGTTTGTATACATACATGGGACGTATAAACAATAATTAAGCCAATAAAATTGCACATGGTAAAAAATAGCATTGATACATAAAAATCTCATACAGTATGCACAGGCATCAAGAGAACCCCGATGCGTTTCGTGTCATTACCACCTACCAGTGCCCATCAGCGCCACCTACCAGTGCCCATCAATGTCACCTTATCTGTGCCTATCAGTGTCGCCTTATCTGTGCCCATCAGTTCCGCCTCATCAGTGAACATCAATGAAGGAGAAAAATGACCCGTTTGCAAAATTTTATAACAAACTATGAAACATGTTTTTTTTTATTTATTTTTTCAAAAATGTCTGTCTTTTTTTTGTTTAGCAAAAAAAAAAAACAAACAAATGGTGATTAAATACCACCAAAAGAAAGCTCTATTTGTGTTAAAAAAAAATGATAAAAATGCAATTTATGTACAGTGTAGCATGACCGCGCAATTGTCATTCAAAGTGTGACAGCGCTGAAAGCTGAAAATTGGTCTGGGCAGGAGGGGGGTTTAAGTGCCCAGTAAGCAAGCGATTAAATAAAGCTGTGCAGATATTTTATGTGTCAGTTAATGTGTATTGTTGGATAGAAAGCCCAACATAGAAAATTACATCTACTGTACACTTGTAATTGTTAAAAGTATCCTGGTAGCAACAAGATTGCTGTTCTTGCAGTCCTAGCAGAGGCTTTAACAATGAGGCCTTTATATGAGAGTGCTGTACAAGCAGGATCTTTCGAGTACTCTTTCTTGATTGCATGCCCACCTACATCTAATTATAATGCTAGGTCAGAGTCCCAGGCACGAAAGGTTATGTATGTTCATTGCAGTTCATGAACTTCATAATCGCTACTTTGTCTTCTATATACAACACTGTATTCTGCTGAAGTGCAAATTTGTTTTCTGATCCACAGATTCCCTAGGCATAGTCATTTGTGTTAATTTCCTATGAGGGGCACAATTGGGTTAATTACTGATTTAACCAGCTTGAGACATTCATCTGAGTAACCAGGGTCACATCTGCATAGCAAATGGATAGTCTGGAAAGCGTGGCTTTAACAGAACACATACTTAGTAGCAGGCTTATTCAATTGAGAACAGAGAAGGATGGACCAGGTGACATGAAGATTTTTTGGAAAATCACACAGGTTTTTTTTTTTTTCCATGGCTAGAAGTATTAAAGGGTAACTCCACTTTCGCGGGGAAAAAAAATACCAAAATAACGAAAAAGTAATACTGCCAATCGCAGACTGGACACATTCACTTGTCAACTCTTTTCATGTCAGAGACTGGGAGTATTGGTTGGAGATAGAAAATTTGCATATGAGTAACGCGCTGTTTAGGAAGCACGTTTGTATGACAAAAGTCAGCAGAAGTGATTAGAAATTTCTCCAATGGGGTCACAGGCAAAAATACATTTTCAGTAAAATGGGGAAGGGTGAGAACATCTGATAATGTTTTGCTGCTGTCTGTACAATACCGTTTTCCAGACTTCATATAGCGACAGCTATGAATAATTTAAGAACATGCTTAAAGTGGCTGTAAACCTCAGACATGAAATATGAACAAAGCATATCCCTGTATAGTGTGTACTTGTCTCAATTAAGAGCACTAAGTGGAACTTTTGTTTGCTGCTTCATTCCTCTCCTATAAGCATGAATCACTTCTGACAAGTTTTCCTGACATCAAGAGAAAAATGGTGACGGGAGGGATCTCCAGCTGTTAAACAGCCCTATCTCTGTTTCTGTGTACTGTGTGAAAGGGGGGGGGGTGGGGTGTCCGAGCTCTCCTCACTGAGCTCCTCAGAGTGTCATTTCAGCGCCATGCCCCCTTTTTTTCTGAACTCTCAGACTAGCTTTAAAATTCTGCACTTTGAACTGCTGTAGAGAAAAAATTCTGCAGATAAACAGATACAACTTATATAGAAGGATTTGTTTCATCTCTGTGTATCACCTGAGGTCAGTCACTACACTTATGTAAGGGTTTACAACCACTTTAACCACTTGCCGCCCGCCCTATTGTAAAAGGACTTTGGCAAAGTGGTTGTAAAATCCTGACCGGACGTCATAGGACGTCCTCAGGATTTTGAGGATCCCAGGGGCGCGCAACGCGGCGATCGTTGTTGCGGGGTGTCAGTCTGACACCCTGCAACTACAATCTTGGTAAAGAGTCATGTTTTTTTTTTTTGTATGTATTGTGTTGTAATGTCATGTAATTTTTTTTTAAGTTATTTGGAAGAATAGGATTTATGCTTTGCTTTAACTAATGAACAAAAAAATGAAGATGTTAAAGCTATGTCATACCTCTTTTATAGGTGTGAAATTTGAGGAGCTGAATTTCAACCTAACTGCACATTGGTGCCTGTCCCTGTCACATATGACATCTATCTCCATAGCTTACGCACCAAAGTGTTGGAGAGAATGACACAGAAAGAACCACTGCACATGTGGTGGTTCTGCCCAGTTATTCAAGTATATTGGTCTAAAGTAGCAAAGTAATATATAAGATTTCTGGTGGGGTTATTGCTCTGGACCCTTGGATCTATTTATTTCATGGCTCTAGTTTTTATTATAAGGATTACCAAAATATTTTTTGCTTATTTACTAGATTCAGCAAAGAACAATGACAAAGCCAGAGCTCAAGGTAATCAATACTTCTCCTTTTCTCTCACTTTTTTTTTATTTTGTTTAATTGTTTTAGTATGCACTCTGCTTGATGTTTGTGTTAGTTTTAGGTGGTAGAATTTTTTCATTGAACAGTAGACTGAAACAGAGAATTCACTGTTTTTTTTTCTTGAATGGGAAACATTTTTTTTTTATTACTAATACAATTAAATGAATAAAAATGGACTTGGGTGCATAATTCAGGCAAGCATTTGCACCAGTTTTGGTTGCATTATCGACAAATTCAGGTAATTTAACTATTGCCAGTTTAAGAACCTTCCACTATATCAGCGATTCCTAAAGAATAACCACCAGTTCGTGAATTCAGAAACTAGTCGTTATTTAGACCAGCTCTGAGCTGTCATGTATGTGACAGCTCTCTGTTCCTATTCAGTTGTTGTCCAGTAGATTCCCTGGCTGAAAGCTAAGTGTAACCAAAATGGCCAGGGCTAGTGGTGATGTCACTGGGTTGGTTGAACCTGATGGGGAGAGAATATCCATTGCCCATCAGTTCTACCATACTTTTGAATGACAGCGCATGGCACTGAGTGGATTTGAAAATTGCTAATGGGCTGTATAGCAGCTATAGATCCACCCACTACCATGTCATTCCACATCCAGACGGGCCCGATGAGGTCTCTCAATTTCCCCTCAGGCTGAACCCACCCCTGCTGCAAAACTCCTTGGCTTTGTCAAGCACCTGTCGGTGTGATAAGCGCAGTGGCCAGGGCAGGAGGGAGCTCACTGAGGAAGGAATGTCCAGGATGGACACTGCTACCTCAGTGCCAAGGCTCTGACTGATTCATGTACCTGTCTGTAACAGGTACATTAATTGTGTGTGTGTGTGGAGCACAACAGAATTCTAAGGGTAGTCCAAGACACCCTTAATGAATTCCCCCCTATATGCTTTGCACAGGAGTTTGACTGTACTAATGATGGTAACATGGTGACCTCACCACATGCACAATTAATGGAATGTGAATAACGTATGTGGATAAAGTGCATGTTTGGGCAAAATATAAAAAAAAATATCTTGAGTATTTTTATGCAATACATGCACATTTCCCTATGTTTTGTCTCTCTAAAAACACTGCAAGTACAGAAAAATACCTGTTAATCCTGCCAGATATACACTTTAACTGCAAAAAAAATAAAAAAATGGTGGAGCAAGGCACTGGTACAGTGTGTAGTACATTTATATTTTACCAAAAAATTGGGTATTGTATTGTGTTTGTGTGCACTAAGATTGACTAACCACTTAGCCTCTGGAAGATTTACCTCCCTTCCTGACCAGGCCATTGTTTGCAATACGGCACTGCGTTACCTTAACTGACAATTGCGCAGTCATGCAACGCTGTACCCAAATAAACTGGCCAGGAAGGGGTTAAACATCAGGGATGATCAAAGGGTTAACTTTGTGCCTGACCAGTGTTTTATTGTACTGTGGGAGATGCTTTTACTAGGGGAAGGCATGGATCAATGTCTCTTCTTTGCAGAGACACAGGATCCATGCCTTCCCTACTGACAGAACGGCGATCTGTCTTGTTTACATAAGCAGAACACTGTTCTGCTTCTGTGCTGAATGCTGGGGGACATAGAGTATAATCACAGCAAGAGCAGGCCGCTGGTAGCCCCAGACCTGGAGGTGTCACATACTAGGAACATGATCCAGTGCCACCTTGCCGCCGTATAAGTAAGTTATATGTGGTTAATGTGTATTTTTTCCTAATAATGGCTGCACAATGTTACATAAAAAAATGCAACAACCACTATTTTGTTCTCCAGTATGTCTGCTTTCAAAAAATATATAATATTTGGGGATTCTAAGTAATTTTCTAGCAAAAAAAATGCAGATTTTAACATGTATGTAAGAAATGTCAGAATTGGCACGGTTAATAAGTCTAAACCAGTGTACTAGAGTAGGAGGGTTTGGTGATTTGCATTGAATTGCTATGACTTTTTTTTAGCATAGAATAACAAGCTCAACAGGAGTTTAATATTATTAGGAAGGTCCGAATCCTCCAAGTAGACCAATAAACATCTAGAAGGATTACAAATATTGTGTAAGTTTAGTAGTGAACTCATAAAATCTGTGAATGCTGAGAAAAACATGCATAAAAATGCAAATAGTTGCCCATTCCCAGACCATATTATAAAAATTCTCAATTTCAGGTGGACATTTAGGGCAAGAGGGAGAAGGTAGTTTATTTTACAATTTATGTTTACAACATGTGGGATGTAGTATGTGCGATTAAGTAATTTTACCTGGATTTCCTTATCCCTAAACAAAATAACTTAAGACATCTGAGAGGCCAGTATCTCCTGCCAGGAAACCTCAGGCAACTTAGGAATGTCTTGGCACCAAAGAGATTTGGTTTGCTGTGTGGCTGCGGGTTGTGCCATAATGGGGCATTTGGGAGAGAAGACTGTATCACCTTTTGGAACAACTAACTGGGCCGTCCGAAATATACATATTTTTCTTATGTTATACAGGGTTCTGCCTCTGCACTAAGTTTTTTAACGATTCATAAGATGTAAGTTTTGTGGCTTCTAAAGCAGTGGCTGCATTATTATCAGAGAAGGACCACCAGTGGGCATAGGCAAGCTGATAGGCGAAAAAGTAAACCTGGAGATTAGGTAGTGCTAAACTCTCTTTTGCTCTGCCTGTCAATTTACCCCCTTTCCCCAAAGGAATGGCAATATCAGAGAGTCAAATTCTTAAAGCCCCAATGCCTTAGTCGGGCAGAGTGAACCCACATAGTTGGTCCCCCATGATCGCCATTATTGGCCGCAGGGAAGAGTTGTCATCTGTAGGTGTGGGGCAGAGATCGTGGACCCTCTGTCTGACTGCCAGCGCTTCAGCTGGGCGGTCTTTACTGCTCCACGGCTCGGTTTGCTGCTGGGGAGAGGGGCCGACTGCCCTGGAGCCATGAAGACACATGAGGTGCTAGGCAGAGGCCAGTGGCGCTCTGCCCTGTTGCCAGCATTTCAACTGGGAGGTCTTTTACTTTCCGGGTCTTGGTCTGCTGCTGGGGAGAGGGGTTGACTCCCTGGAGCTGTGAAGATGCAGGAGATGCTAGGCAGAGACCAATGGTGCTCTGCCCTTTTGCTAGCGCTTCAGCTGGGAGTAAGAGCTTCGCTACATCAGTCTGCCCCTGCCCTGGCTCCCTGGAGCTCCAGAGTTATTGCTGGTGCTGGGCAGAGATTAGTAGCACTATGCCGTGATTTCAGTGCTTCTCCTGGGGACCCCACATCATCCGCTCTGGCTAACTGTTGGGGAGGGAGGAGGCCGACTTCCTCCACTCAGACTGTGGATCTGATGCTGGGGAGGAAGGAGGACCACCTCCCCCTCCAAAAGCCCATGTCTCGGTTGGGTTTTGTCACACCCATGTTTTATTCACAAGTAGAAAATAGAAAACAAATCAAATATTTAAACTGAGAAAATTTACCATTCAAAGAAAAAATAAGGAAACGTTGAAATTGATGGCAACAACACATCTCAAAAAAGTTGGAACAGGGCCATGTTTACCATCATGCAGCATCTCCTGTTCTTTTAACAACGCACTGTAAATATCTTGGGAACTGGGTAGACCAGTTGTTGGAGGTTTGGGAGAGGAGTGTTGTCCCATTCTTGCCTGATATAGGATTCTAACTGCTTAACAGTCCTGGATCGTCTTTGTTGTATTTTTTGTTTCAAGATGTGGCAAATATTGTTAATCTGCGAATGGTCTGAACTGGAGGCAGGATAGGTAGGCACCTGGATTCTTCTACTACGAAGCCATACATTTTTCTTAGATGCAGTATGCGGTTTAGCATTGTCCTGCTGAAATATGCAAGGCTTTCCCTGAAAAAGACATTGTCTGGATGGGAGCATATGCTGCTCTAAAACCTCTAAATATATCTTTCGACATTGATGGTGCCTTTCCATACTTGCAAGATGCCCATTCCATACACACTAAAGTAACCCCCATACCATCAGAAATGCAGGCTTTTGAACGGAGTGCTGATAATAACTGGAAGATCCCTCTCCTCTTTAGTCTGGAGGGCGCGAGGCCCATGGTTGCAAAAAAACTAATTTGGATTCCTCTGACCACAGAACAGTTTCCCACTTTGCAGCAGACCATTTTTAATTAGCTTTGGCCCAGAGAAGATGACAGAATTTCTGGATCATGTTTGGATTTGGCTTCTTCTTTGCATGACTGGGCTTTAACTTGCATTTTTGAATGGCACAGCGAACTGTGTTTACATACAGTGATCTTTGTTAGTATTCCTGAGCCTATTCAGTGATGTCCATCACAGAATCATGCCTGGTTTTTAATGCAGTGCTGTCTGAGGGCCAGAAGATCATGGCCATTTAATATTGCGTTTCGGCTTGTCCCTTGTGCACAAAGATTTTGACCAGATTCCTGGAATCTTTTGATGATGATATGTACTGTAAATGATGATATATTTAAAGTCCTTTGCAATTTAAGTTAAGGAGCATTATTCTGAAATTGTCCGACAATGTTTAGGCACAGCTTTTCACAGACTGGTAAACCTCTACCCATCTTTACTTCTGAGAAACTCTGGCTCTCAGATGTGCTTTTTATACCCAATCATGTTACTAACCTGTTACCAAGTAACCTAATTAGTTGTTTGCCAGCTTTTTGTTGCCCTGTCCCAAATTTTTTTAAACATGTTGGTGCTGTCAATTGCATTATGTTTCAATGTAGATTTTATATAACCTTGCATTTTTTGGAATTGAGGTTGCAGGTTTAGCAATACAGTATGTAGTCTAGTCTTAAATTTACAGTACAAAAGTTTTATCCATCCAATAAATGACTCTCCAAAGCCAAATTTCATCAACACCTCTGGCATCGAAGGCCTTATGTGTATCCATAGCCATCACATACATACCTTTTATTTGTGACCTGCATGTTAGTGAAAAGCCTACGCAAGTTGATCGCAGTTGATCTACATGGAATAAACCTGGTTTGATCAGACAAAACAATATCCAAATCCACTACATTTAGGTTGCACGCTAGTACTTTTGCTAATACTTTATTATCCAAGTTAATTAAGAATATGGGAGGATAAGATGCACAGTATAAGTGATCTTTATATGGTTTGGGAAGAAGGGTATTTAAGGCCTCAGACATAGAAGGGGAAGACAACCTTCCTCAACAGCATAATTAAATACCTCTAGTAGGTGGGGAAGCAGGATATTTTTATACTGAATATACCATTCTATGAGGAAGTCCTCAGGTCCTGTTGTTTTATTGCGTGCAAAGGAAAGCATGGCTGCATCTAGATCCTCCGTGGTTAAGGATTCTTCCAAAAGTAAAATGTAATTTGAGGGCAAAGTAGGTAAATTAATTTGAGAAAGATAATCGTTCAGTTCAACCTTACCCTCATTTATTATTTTAGGAATTTATTATTCTAGGAGTATTACAAGGTAGGCAGTAATTTACAATATTTTATCCCAGAGAAAAGGGCCATAAAAGAAAGTATTGAGCTGCACAAGCCAGTTGCCAGTGGGAGTGATTCCTGTGCGCATGTCTAGGAGTCACATCATCCCACCGACCAATTAAGAGGCCAAAAGCCTGGCACCAGGAAAAAGGCTGTGGAGGAGATGTCAGCTGGGAAAACCAACTGCTGGAACTGAGGTGAGTATTTTGTGGACTTCAGTAGTGCATCCTATTAGCCAGTAAGAATGCTCCTTGCATTACAGTTCCTTTTACATTCGTGCCATTACGGGGGGGGGGGCAGGTCCAAGCTTAAGTTTTTCAGGAAAAGTCACAATAAAATGGATAAAAATATAATCAAACGCTAATTCAGTTAAAGCATACTATATTATATTGCAAAAGTATTCACCCCCTTGGCATTGTTCATGTTTTGTTGCCTCACAACCTGGAATTAACATGGATTGTTTGAGGATTTGCATGATTTAATTTACAGAACATGCCCACAACTTTGAAGCTGTTTTTTTTTTATTGTGAAGCAAAAACAAATAGGGCAAAATAACAGAAAAAGTCAATGTGCATAACTATTCATCCCCCTAAAGTCAATACTGTAGAGCCACCTTTTGCGGCTATCACAGCTCCAAGTTGCTTTGGATAAGTCTCTATGAGCTTGCCACATCTACCACTGGGATTTTTGCCCATTTCTCCTGGCAAAACTGCTCCAGCTTCTTCAAGTTGGATGGTTTGCACTTGTGAACAGCAATCCTTAAGTCTGACCACAGATTTTCTATTGGATTGAGGTCTGGGCTGCCATTCCAACACATTTCCATGTTTCCCCTTAAACCACTCAAGTGTTGCTTTAGCAGTGTGTTTGGGGTCATTGTCCTGCTGGAAGGTGAACCTCTGTCCTAGCCTCAAATCACACACAGAGTGGTACCGGTTTTGCTCAAGAATATCCCTGTATTTAGCACCATCCATCTTTCCCTCAACTCTGACCAGTTTCCCAGTCCCGACTGCTTAACAACATCCCCACAGCATGATGCTGCCACCACCATGTTTCACTGTGGTGATGGTGTTCTTTGTGTAATGTGATGTGTTGGGTTTGCGCCAGACATAGCGTTTTCATTGATGGCCAAAAAGTTCAATTTTAGTCTCATCAGACCAGAGCTCAAAAAAAGCCCAACTCTATGGAGTGTACAGCTTATTGTCATCCTATGTACAGATAATCCAGTCTCTGCTGTGGAACTCTGCAGCTCCTCCAGGATTACCTTAGGTCTCTGTGCTGCCTCTCTGATTAATGCCCTCCTTGCCCGATCCGTGAGTTTTGGTGTATGGCCGTCTCTTGGCAGGTTTGCTTTTGTGCCATGTTCTTTCCATTTGGTTATGATCGATAAATTTAAATAAACAAGCTGAAAACCTGGGCAGTTTATAATGAAACTAAAATTCACTGTCAAAATGATCAAGAGATTAAGACATATAGGTAGCTGAAGGAGTATACACTTTTCAGTCATTGTATTTCTTTGCAGAGGTAATGCTTTAATTGAATGTGGAATCTCTACATTTCTACATAACTACCGTATTTATCGGCGTATAACACGCACTTTTTCCCCCTTAAAATCGGGGGAAAGTCGTGGGTGCGTGTTATACGCCGATACCCAAAAAAAAAATGACATAAATCGGTTGCGGCGCCGAAAAATGGCGACCGCGGCCGAAAAAGGCCGAACCGCGGCCGAAAAAGGCCGAAAAAGACCGAAGCCGGCTGTTCAGCTCCGCTCGTAGTCCCGCCTCCCTGCGCTCGCTCCCGAAATAGCAGGGAGGCGGGACTCCGAGCGGAGCTGAACAGTCGGCTCTGTCTTTTTCGGCCGCACTTCGGCCTTTTTCGGCCGCGGTTCGGTCTTTTTCGGCCGCGCATGCGCGGTATTTCTCGCGGCGGGAAATTTAAACGCTGGCGAACTTCAAATGACACTAGCAAGCTGCAAATGAAGCCGGGCAAGCTACAAATGACGCTGGGCAAGCTACAAATGACGCTGGGCAGGTTGCAAATGACGCTGGGCAGGTTGCAAATGACGCTGGGAAAGGCTGCAAATGACGCTGGGCAGCTGCAAATGACGCTGGGCAAGCTGCAAATGACGCTGGGCAAGCTGCAAATGACGCTGGGCAAGCTGCAAATGACGCTTAAATGTAAGTTGTTTTTTTTTCCCTAAACTTCTCTCCTAAAATTTTTTTCCTTAAAATTCCCTCCTAAACTCGGGTGCGTGTTATACGCCGGTGCGTGTTATACGCCGATAAATACGGTACATTACATTGCACTCGTTGAATGTTATTTTTTCGTCTTACCTATGCAGTGAGTTTTCAGAGTATAAAATGTTAGCGTAATTTGAGCACAGAATGTGAATAATCACACTATATTTATCACGGAGATTGATGTGTTTTTATGTTCATTACCCAGTACTTGCAATTTTTGCTTTTCCTGGAAAATCACAATTCTGTCCTATATCCTGTTTTTTATTGCAAGTTTTAAAAATAGAGAATTGTTCTTTTCTCAGAAATTCAGGAACACAAAGGATTAAGAATGTACATTATTGCATAGTAAAATGATTAATGGCAATACCTTCATGTGTCTCTCTGTCATTCACCATAATTATACATTGTTAAAGCGGTTCTGCACTCTGAAAAAAAAATTTTTTTTTTTAGGATGTAATATAAAGTGTGCTTACCTTTATTAGGGGACTCACCTGTTCCATCTTCCATCTCGATCGCCGCCGGTTTTCGTCCGATGAAGTTCCTCGTCTTCTTCTTTAGTGCTGGGGGCCATCTTGCCTGTGGGCATGTGAAACACCCACAGGGACTTTAGATGGCCCAGCATGCACTGCCGTTACTCGCGCGTGCGCAGTAACGGCTCATCTGCCGAGATCTCACGAGATTTCGGCAGATGCGGCCGAAATCTCGGGAGATTTCGGAAGATGTGGCCGAAATCTCGCGAGATTTCGGAAGATGCCCGCACTGGCTCCTGGGATCAATGACACCAGATCCCAGGAGACAGTGCGGCGTGACGACGATCGACGCAAGACCCCGCCCGCCGCCGCAGAGGGAGAAGACCGGAAGTCTTCAATTACAAGGTAAGTAAAAAAAAAAAAAAAAAAAAAACATTTCATTTAGTACTCTTTGCCTGATTTGGAAGGCAAAGAGATTTACTAAATGAAATGAGTGTAGAACCGCTTTAAACACTGAGCTACTACCTTTGTGCCATATCCAGTATACACAATAATTAATTGCTAATACAGTGTGTGTATGTATATGTGTGTACTGTGCAAAGGTTTTAGGCAGGTGTGAAGAAATGCTGTAAAGTAAGAATGCTTTCAAAAATATATAGCTTAATCATTCATTTTTATCAATCTACAAGATGCATAATAAGCGAACAGAAGAAAAAAAACTAAATCAAATCAATATTTGGTGTGACTACCCTTTGGCTTCAAACCAGCATGAGTTCTTCTAGATATACTTGCACACATTTTTTGAAGGAACTCGGCAGGTAGGTTGTCTCCAAACATATTGGAGAACTAACCACAGATCTTCTGTGGATGTAGGCTGCCTCAAATCTTTCTATTTCTTCATGTAATCCCTGATAGACTAATCAGGGCTCTGTGGGGACCCAATCATCACTTCCAGGACTCCTTGTTCTTTACGCTTTACCTATGCAGCCTTGCCAGCAAAACATTCTGACCTTAACTTTGCTACCCCTTCTCTCTGTTCAGCCTCCATGATATAGTATTTCACACAAGATGGTTTCTTATGTTTCTTATTTCACATAAGAGGGTTTCTTTAGGTTGGCCATACATGGCTTAGGCTGGGTTCAAACTGATGCAAATTGGATGTGGGTTTCCCTGTATCCAATTCTGGATGACAGAAGAGTGTGACCAGCTTTCTATGGAGCCGGTTGACACATCTCTGTGGCAGCCGTGGAGCGCATTGCACAGGGCATCTTGTGCATCTTTGGCTCAGTTTCAGGCAAAAATCCAGGCCTGATTCATCCCTAAAATGAAGAACCGGAACACACCGTACCCCTTATGTGAGTCGCGTCTGCACACAATGTGAACCCGAGCTTCAGTGTATACTTACACCAAAAACTAAAGCTTCTATGATAGAAGAGACATGCACAGTCTCTTCTGGCATAAAAAAATTTCAGCTTTTTTAACCACTTCGCATCCGGAGGCCGTCATATGACGGCCTCTACTTTGCGGGGGTATATCTGAATGATGCCTGTAGCTACAGACATCATTCAGATATTGCCGTTTTCAGCCGGCAATTCCCTGCACCGTAAGAATGATCATAGCGGCTGTTCCGCCGCTTGATCGTTCTTATGGGCGGCGGGAGGGGACGCCTCCCGCCGCCCTCCGGTGCTTCTACCGACTCACTTCCATCGGTGAGTCGGACACAGGATCCGCCGGCCCCCGGATGATGACCATAGAGATTTCCGGCGGACCAGATGGTCGCCGGAGTCTTTATGATCGTTCAGGGGCCGGGCGCGATGTTATGACGTCACGCCCGGCCTCTGCATTCAAATAACGGCGCCGCCTCCGCTGGGAAGCGGTGATCATTTTTTTTTTTTTTTTTTAATTTTAGGCTTCCCAGCCTAGAGGTGAGATGTGGGGTCTTATTGACCCCATATCTCACTGTAAATAGGTCCGATCATGTAATATTCCTATTACAAGGGATGTTTACATTCCTTGTAATAGGAATAAAAGTAATCATTTTTTTTTTTTTTTTTAAACTGTCAAACTCAAAAAATAAAAGTCAAATTAACAATAATAAAAAAATTTTTTTTTTTTTTAAAGTGCCCCTGTCCCAGTGAGCTTGTACGCAGAAGTGAACGCATACGTAAGCCCCGCCCACATATGAAAACGGTGTTCAAACCACACATCTGAGGTATCGCCGCGAACGTTAGAGCGCGAGCAATAATTCTAGCCCTAGACCTCCTCTGTAACTCAAAACATGTAACCAGTAAAAAATTTTAAAGCGTCGCCTATGGGGATTTTTAAATACCAAAGTTTGGCGCCATTCCACGAGCGCGTGCAATTTTGAAGCGTGACATGTTGGGTATCTATTTACTCGGCGTATCTTCATCTTTCACATTATGCAAAAAAAATTGGGCTAACTTTACTGTTTTTTTTTTTTTTTAAGCATGAAATTGTTTTTTTTTTCTGAAAAAAACGTGTTCGAAAAATTGCTGCGCAAATACCATGCGAGATAAAAAGTTGCAACGACCGTCATTGTATTCTCTAGGGTCTTTGCTAAAAAAAACATATATAATGTTTGGGGGTTCTATGTAATTTTCGAGCAAAAAAATTATGAATTTTACATGTAGGAGAGAAATGTCAGAATTGGCCTGGATGCGAAATGGTTAAACAAGGCAGACTGTTTTCCAATGTTGTGAGAAGTGAAGTATGGTTAGTTATGATATTCTCTTTTCTTGAAATATGATTCAGCGGAAGAGTTTTTGGTTACTTTTAAGCCATCCCACTATAACCTGTGGATTCATACTTTCACATTTGTTTAAGAGGCCTACTCCATAGAAGTCTTGGTTTGCATACACTGCATTTATAATGGCCAGGGCTTCTGCATGCACAAAGGAACGATTTGCATGATTTCACCCACTACCTTAAAATTAGGAATAAACTTTTTATTCATTTGCGATGACAATGGGACATGCAGACACCTTTTATATTAAGAAGATTCTGCTGTGCTTTGTACTGGTTTAACAGAAGGCGTTTTGGTTCCTTCTAGTCCTCCTCATTGTAACCTGTTCAGTATCATGTAGTTTCAAGGCTAAAAATGGTTGTGCCTACAGAGTAGGAAGGCATCCTCTAGATATACTTATTTTAATAAATACTTCCTCTATTAAAACTTAAATTTAGGGCTTTAAAAATGTGGAGTAGTGTTCAACAAGGTGTTCTAGACACCTCCGTAAATTATAAAAAAAAAAAAGGGTAGGTTGTGTTCTTTAAATGCATGAAATAAATGCCTACTGATAATTATAAGACCTAAAATTGTAGAATGTTGATCCACAAAGTTATCAGATTGCCTTTAGGGATCAGGAAGGTGTTTGAAGTAAATTGAATAATACTCCCTCTGGATAACTGAGCAGATTTAGGGTTGTGAGGATGTAAAAAAATGTTTTATTTTTTTCAGTTGAACTCAATGGACTTTCTTGCCTGCCGTGACTCACGGGGACATGTTACATCAGGGGTCTAAAACTGGTGGCCCTCCAGCTGTTTTGCGAAACTACAAGTCGCATGAGGCATTGCAAGGCTGACAGTTACAAGCATGACTCCATCAGGCAAAGGCATGATGGGACTTGTAGTTTCGAAACAGCTGGAGGGCCGCAAGTTTGAGACCCCTGCGTTACATAGTCTTGTTGGTTAATATAAGCCAGCAAAAGGTATTGAAAGGTTTCGCCTACGTCACTACTTTCCTGCTATTATAAATGGTACAATGGAGCTGTAAGAAAACTGTAATGCAAGTAATGATATTTGGAACATTTTCTGAAACTTATGATCATAAAACGCTATCCGATCTTTAAAGCCTAGCCATTTACTAGCCAGAGCAGTTTTTGTAACGCAGACTGGGATTTTGCAGTAGTAGTGTGATCATTCCTTTCTGTGTTCGCTGCTGTAGCAAACACTGGCTGGTACAAGGAATGGTGCCGCTCAGAAGAATAGCATTCTCTCAAAAGCAGATATTGTGTGAAGAGCCATCGATCACTGCTGCTTTTATATACAGTTTGTCACCATTGTTCCTCGTGTAGGATTGAAGCACATTCACAGCTAAACATTGCAAGTATTCATGGAAAAGACAACAGCTTAAAATACACCATTGTTCAATAAGAATGTACTTACATGCTATGCTGATATCACTTTGCTGTTTGAGTTTTCCTATCTGCACTAGTATAAGTCGTGGCCTGAAGCCTTCTAGAGTGCACTGGTATATATTATAAGCAAATGTATTTTTAGTCTTTTTCAAAAATTCAAGAGTAAAGCTGACCATAGACGGTTCAAATCTCGACCCGTTCAGCATGGACCAGACGATATTCAAACCATGTATGGGCAGGCTGATTGTAGCCAAGTTGATTGAACAACTTGGCTACAACCAGCCTGCTGATTATAGCCGCTAGCAATATTCACTGTGGGTTCTCCTAGCAGGGACAGCAGTGGTCGCAGGAAAGAAAATCGCACCATCTATGGTCGGCTTAAGTCCTATAAAATGTCCCTTTTTGTTGGGTGTGTATTGATTATCTCATCTGTGTTGTCATCTCCACCTACTATTGCCTTTATAAAGTAATTCTCTGTGTCTGTTAAAATAAAACTTTATTTTGTGCTTTTTTTAAGAACACACCCAACATGTACATTTATATTTGGGGAGAACCCCACATTCAGTCTGAGGTAGTAATCGGGGGCATTAGTTACAGAGTTAAACACGCTATGGGTGAAAAATGCAAAGCCTTCAACTTCTAGAGATTTGGATACTTTCCCCTTTTATCAGTATAGATAATGGTTGCATTTCTCTTAGGCCTCAAGAGTCTTGTTACTTTCTACTACCCAAAATAGACCTTCAATCCCTCCTTTTTCCATTCTATTTCTGTATTTACCTACAAGTGCAACAGACTGTCAGATGGCTACTGTGCTTTGATGCAGCTTTTTTACCCCAGGTCATTAGGCACAGGTAAAAAATATGTGTATAGCAGTGGTCATCAACCCTGTCCTCAGGGCCCACTAAAAGGAAGTGTTCATTTTGGCAGCAAATTTCGATTTCGTTTTAGTCTTAAGCCCCATACACACGCGCGGATTATCCGAGGACCAGGTCCGTCGGATCATGTCCGTCGTACTTTGTCCGATGTTGGTTTTGCGTACACACGGTCGGACAAAGTTGTCGGAAAATCCGATCATTCTGAACGTGGTGACGTTTGTTGCCTACGACGGGACTACGTAGAGGCTAGTAGCCAATAGCTTTGGTCTTGTAATGTGATCTGAGCATGCGTAGCACTTTGTCCGTCGGAATTCGCTACACACGATTGGATTACGTAGAGGCTAGTAGCCAATAGCTTTGGTCTTGTAAGGAGATAGGACTTTGTCCGTCAGACAATCCGATGGAAACTGTCCGATGGTGCCTACACACGGTCGGAATTTCCGACAACATTGTCTGATAGGACAGAATCCATCGGAAAATCCGACCGTGTGTATGGGGCTTTAGTCTTAGGACTAAAATGGCATTTTAATTTTAGTCCCATTTTAGTCTTCTGCAAATGTTTTAGTCGTATTTAGTCGACTAAATCTCCAGTACATTTTAGTCAACTAAAAGGTCCTGCCTTTTAGTCGACTAAAATCTCCAGTACATTTTAGTCAAATAAAACTAATTTTAGTCGTCTGAAAGCGAATGGGTGTAATTAAATTTTAATGCATTAGTTAACATTTCTCTACAATTTCCAAACTCAAATACTGCGGGAGTGAAAAATCTCATGTGTTATTATTTAACCACTTTACAACCGGCCCATAGCCGAAAGACGGCTACAGGCCGGTTGCTTAACTCTGAGAGGGCGTCATATGACGTCCTCTCAGAATTCCTCTCTTGCGCGCCCCCTGGGGCACGCACTCGAGAACATCCGTGATCGCCGGGTCCAGAGGACCCGGCGGATCACGGTAAACGCCCGCTCATCGCGGCCGTTTACCACGTGATCGCTCCGTCAAATGACGGAGCGATCACATGTAAGCAAACCGGCGTCATTTGATGACGCCGGTTCCTCTCCCCTCCTCTCTCTGTACCGATCGGTACAGTGTGAGAGGAGAGGGGGAGGGATCGGTGGCAGCAGTGCTGTGGGCGGGATCTGTAGTGCCCACAGCCTGCTCTGCCACCACCGATCCATCCATCCATGCTCAGCCATCCCTCCATACCCTGCAATACACAGCAATAGCCTGCAGTGTATTGCAGGGTATGGAGGGATGGCTGAGCATGGATGGATGTATACCCAGCAGTACCCTGCCATACTGTGCCATACCCTGCCCATACCCTGCCATACCCTGCCATACGATACCCTGCCATACCCTGCGATACCCTGCCATACCCTGCCATACAATACTCTGCCATACCCTGCCATACCCTGCCATACCCTGCGATCCTCCATACCCTGCGATATTCTACAATACTCTGCAATACCCTGCGATACCCTGCCATACTCTGCCATACCTCTGCCATACCCTGCCATACTCTGCATACTCTGCCATACCCTGCGATACTCTGCCATACCTGCGATACCCTGCGATACTCTGCCATACCCTGCCATACCCTGTGATACCCTGCGATACTCTGCCATACCATGCAATACCCTGCGATATTCTGCGATACCATGCGATACTCTGCCATACATGCTATACCCTGCAATACCCTGCGATACCATGTGACTCCCTGCGATACCATGCAATACTCGCTACGATCGAAGCCAGGATCGTTTTTTTATTTTATTTCAGGCTTTCCAGCCTAGAGGTGAGATGTGGGGTCTTATTGACCCCATATCTCACTGTAAAGAGGACCTGTCATGTCATATTCCTATTACAAGGGATGTTTACATTCCTTGTAATAGGAATAAAAGTGATCAAAAAAAATTTTTTGGGGGGAAAAAAAGTGTCAAACTAAAATAAATAAAGTAAAATGAACAATAAAAAAAAAAAAAAAAAAAATTTAAAGCGCCCCTGTCCCCGTGTGCTCGCATGCAGAAGCGAACGCATACGTAAGTCCCGCCCACATATGAAAACGGTGTTCAAACCACACATGTGAGGTATCGCTGCGAACGTTGGAGCGAGAACAATAATTTTGGCCCTAGACCTCCTCTGTAACTCAAAACATGTAACCAGTAAAAAATTTTAAAGCGCCGCCTATGGGGATTTTTAAGTAGCGAAGTTTGGCGCCATTCCACGAGCGTCTGCAATTTTGAAGGGTGACATGTTAGGTATCTATTTACTCGGCGTAACTTCATCTTTCACATTATGCAAAAACATTGGGCTAAATTTACAGTTTTGTTTTTTGTAAAGCACAAAACTTTTTTTTCCCAAAAAAACGCATTCGAAAAATTGCTGCGCAAGTACCGTGCTAGATAAAAAGTTGCAACGAACGCCATTGTATTCTCTAGGGTCTTTGCAAAAAAAACATATATAATGTTTTGGGGTTCTATGTAATTTTCTAGCAAAATAAATGATGATTTTTTACATGTAGGAGAGAAATGTCAGAATTGTCCTGGGTGCTCCAGAACGCCTGATGGTGCTCCCTGCATGTTGGGCCTCTGTATGTGGCCACGCTGTGTAAAAGTCTCACACATGTGGTATCGCCGTACTCAGGAGTAATAGCAGAATGTGTTTTGGGGTGTAATTTGTGCTATGCATATGCTGTGTGTGAGAATAACCTGCTAATATGACAATTTTGTGAAAAAAAAAAAAAAAAAGATAAAAAAATCTTGATTTTGCAAAGAATTGTGGGAAAAAATTACAACTTCAAAAAACTCACCATGCCTCTTTCTAAATACCTTGGAATGTCTTCTTTCCAAAAAGGGGTCATTTGGGGGGTATTTGTACTTTTCTGGCATGTTAGGGACTCAAGAAATGAGATAGGCCGTCAGTACTTCAGGTGTGATCAATTTTCAGATATTGGCACCATAGCTTGTGGACTCTATAACTTTCACAAAGACCAAATAATATACCCCAATTTGTACTTATTTTTACCAAGGATATGTAGCAGTATAAATTTTGGCCAAAATTTATCAAGAAAAATTACAAATTTGCTAAATTTTATAACAGAAACGAAGAAAAATTCATTTTTTTTACCGAATTTTCAGTCTTTTTTCTTTTTATAGCGCAAAAAATAAAAAACCCAACGGTGATTAAATACCACCAAAAGAAAGCTCTATTTGTGTGAAAAAAAAGGACAAAAATTTCATATGGGTACAGTGTTGTATGACTGAGTAATTGTCATTCAAAATGTGAGAGCACCGAAAGCTGAAAATTGGTCTGGTTATTAAGGGTGTTTAAGTGCCCAGTGGTCAAGTGGTTAAGGTATTGAGGTATGAACATGCACTAAATGCCAGTGTTAGTTTTGAAGTCAAATTTCAATTTAGTTTTATGCTGCGTACACACGGTCGGAATTCTCGTTGGAAAAAGCTCTGATGGTTTTCCCGTCGGAATTCCGACGGAATTTCGATCAAACTGTCTTGCCTACACACGGTCACACCAAATTCCAACGGTCAATAACACCACGCCTTAAAAAACATTCAACTGCACTATAAAAGGGAAGTTTAATGCTTCTGAGCATGCGTTGAATTATTTCCGAGCATGCGTCGGAATTTTGCGTGTCGGAATTGCATACACACGATCGGAAAATCCGATAGAAAGGTTTTCCGTCGGGAAAATTAAGAACGGGTTCTCAATCCAAAGTCCGTCGGAAATTCCAACAGAAAAAGACCGATGGGCATACACACGGTCGGAAAATCCGATGAAAAGCTCCCCACGGACTGTTTCCATCGGAAATTCCGACCGTGTGTACGCGGCATAAGTCTTTTGACTATAGTGCCATTTAAATTTTAGTCCCATTTTAGTCTTTTGACTAAAATGCCATTTTAGTTTTAGTAGTTTTTTAGTCATCTCAATTGTTTTAGTTTTAGTCGTATTTTAGTTGACTAAAGTAGTATTCATTTAGTCGACTAAAATTTTTTAGTCATTTTAGTTGACGAAATTAACACTGCTAACAGGCCAGGTTTTATGTATTACCTTGGGGAAATGCAGACTAGAATACTGCAATCACCGAGCAGCAAATTATATCACCTGTGATTTTATTTCAGTTATCTTGCAAACCTGGCCTGTTAGTGGGCCCTGAGGACAGGGTTGATGACCACTGGTGTATAGGACATATGGTCCACATAAATCTGTAGTACATGCTTGTGATCAGTTTTAACTGAATTAATAAATTGTTTATACCTGCTGCAATATTTTACTTTTAATGAATTGATATTTTAAAATAGCATTATTATGCTAATTAGAGTTAGGAATTGCGCTCCTTACAATGAGTAAATAAAAAGAACAAAAGAAAAAATATTCCTTTTAGGTGCTCCAAAATAAGATGCCATATGTTCCTATTCTGAGAGAAGGTATAGTTGATGTGTATCTCTTGTGGTTACTTGGCAGAAGCATCACAAATTGAATGCAATCTGACCCGAGATTCTGTACCCTTCATGTCACTGTAAAACTTTTCGATTAAAACAGTGAATATTAAAAAATGTAACCCGAGTTCTGAGGAGTCAGCCGTTTTCTTTTTTGTGTATTGAGGGATACAGGGTTTAGAAACATTTTGGATTATACTGCATCTACAGCAGAATTTGGACACTAGTGAGCAACAAATTGACCAGCCTGGTATAACCCCCTCCCACTCTTAGCAAGCCTCAGTTTTTTGCTAGTGGCCTAGGAGGATGGCATTGTTTTCTACTGACTGCTTTCTAGCTATTGCTTCTTTTTGATTCGATCAAGATTACAGAAAGAAAAAAAACAATCAAGACTTCATCTACACACTGCTGGAGCTGGTCTCTTAAAGTGTACCTTCCCCCTCTCACTTAAAAATCACAGCAGCATACAGCTCTGCATGCTGATATAAAAGGCTCAAGGTTTTTTATACTTATGCATTCTCTGTCATTCATAGTCGGTGAGCCAATGAGGAGAAAGCAGGGGTGGGGCCAAGCTGTGGATGTGTGTGAATGGACACACAGAGCAGCAGCTCAGGATTGAGCCTGCTTGGGTGCCCCATAGCAAGCTGTTTGCTGTGGGGGCACTTGGCAGGAGAGAGGGGCCAGGTGTGTCTGCGGGGGACCTGAGAAAAGTAGGATAAGAGCTGCTCTGTGCAAAACCACTGCACAGAGCGGGTAAGTATGATATGTTTTTTTTTTTTTGGGGGGGGGGGGGTTATTCTGCCATTAATAACATTTTAAAATTAAATATTAAAATCTTGTTTTTTTGTTTGTTATTTTTAAATTATTTAAATATAAGAAAAAAAACTTGTTATACTTACCTGCTCTGTGCAGTGGTTTTGCACAGATCCTCCTCTTCTCTGGTCTCTCGCCGGTGCTCCTGGCTCCTCCCTTCTGCCGAGTGCCCCCACAGCAAGCAGCTTGCTATGGGGGGCACCTGAGTCGATGCTTTGTGTGTCCATTCAGACATGAAGCTGTGGTTGGCCCAGCCCTCTCTCTTTCCTCATTGGCTCACTGACTTTGACAGCAGTGGGAGCCAATGGCTCCTGTTGCTGCATCTTAGCCAATGAGGAGAGAGAGACCCGGGAGAGCCTCAGCTCTCATACACACCACTGGATGGAGATCAAGCTTAGGTAAGTATGTTTTTTCCACTTCCTTGTTTCTTGATACACTAGCGATGTAACCAGCACCTCATGTATACATCCTAGGAAGTTCCTGTCACATGTTCCAGGAGACACACCTAGAGTTCTTGTCAGAGTTTCATGAAAAAGGGGCGATGGGTTCACCTGCCTTTAGTAAAAATTACTACTGTGAGAAGAAAAGAAAAATTAGAAATGCAACAAATAAAGATCCTGCAATTTTTTTTATCAGTTTCTGTTTGTAGATTGTCATTACTGGGCATTTCTAAAGGTGCTTTTGTTGTAATTTTTATGAGGATTAGGTTCTACTATAAGCAGCTATTCATATTTCATTCTTTTCAGCAATACCCTGATCCCACTGAACTGGACAATTGCAAGACCTGCTTAGAAAATGACCTTCAGGCACTAGGCTCTGCTTGTGGTGCTTTCCAGACCTCTATGTACTGTGTTAGCCACAGTGTGTGTTACAGGTCCAAAGCTATAGCACAGTTTCTGGTGTGACCCAGTCCCTAAAGACCCATAAATGAGTAGGCTGTGTGGGCTGAGCAGTTGGAGCTGCTTTATGTATTACAATCAATGGGTGCCATTATTACACTCTTTTGTTCTATTGATCTCCACAGAAAGGGTTAAAATGCTGACAAATTGCGCACAGGGTAGCAGCTTCATGCCACTGCTCCTTATCAAAAGAGACATGGCAAAGCGTTTACTGCACATGTATCTATATGTGGGTTTAAGCTAAAGACTGCAGCATGTTTCAGTAATGAATGTGTCATTTGAGCATAGGCAGATGCCATCTCCTCCTTCATACCCACCCAAACAAAAGTACCTGCTCAAGCCCTTGCAGCAGGTGGTTTGATCTGTCTGCCTGATTTGGCTGAACACCATTATGAACCAATCTATTTGGTTCTTCTTCAGCACCTTTTAAACCAGTGGTTCTCAACTCCTGTCCTCAGGACCCACTAACAGGCCAGGTTTTATGTATTACCTTGGGGAGATGCAGACTAGAATACTGCAATCACTGAGCAAGAAATGATGTCGCCTGTGATGTTGTTCAGTTATCTTGCAAACCTGGCCTGTTAGTGGGTCCTGAGGACAGGAGTTGAGAACCACTGCTTTAAACAGATTGTATGGGGAAGAATCTCCTTGGTTGCTCAATAATCACATACTCATACATACTCATACACATACATAGGCAGATAGCTACAGTTTACAGACATATTTTTCATTCTGCCTCTGGATAGCCCATCATTTTTTAATCGGGTGAATCAGATATTTGTACTCGGAGTAGGCTGATAACTAACACATTAGATGTCACACCAAATGTCACACCAAATTTGTGGAACCCATCATTTTTAAATTTAGGCTGACATGTTAAAGAATTCTGTGAAAATGACCCTGATCCTGAAATATGAAATTTGCCATTAATGGATTTTTTTTTCTTTTCTTTAGAAGAAAATCCTCTGACCTACCAGGACTAGAACATGTTCCCGTAAAGTAGTATTAAACGTTTAGCGTTACTAAACACATTCAAATTAAGCACAAAAATATTTCCAGTAATGTTTTTCTTGATATTTTTGGCATAATACACATATAGCTTTTGCCTTTCAAACCTCTTGCCTTGTCTCTCCAGCTTTCTCAGTGCCACTTCCCAGAACTTCTTGTTGGGAAGCATCAACTTCCAGCTAGCAAAGGGCATCGCAGTCTCTTACAGCTGTTAATCTATTCGCTTAAAGGCAGGAAATGAGCAGTACATGGAAGTGGCTTGCCATTCTAGGCTTTGGGGTGTGTGTTTGTAGGGACATTTAGTTTTAGTGCCATCCAGGAGCACACATGCAAGGGTGCTCCATAGGATTCAGCAAGGGAAAGGAGCCACCCTAAGACCCCTTTCACACTGGGGCGTTTTTCAGGCGCTTTTGGGCTAAAAATAGCACCTGAAAAACGCCTCCCCTGCAGTCCCAGTGTGAGAGCCCTAGTGCTTTCACACTGGGGTGGCGCGCTTGCAGGACGTTAGAAAAAGTCCTGCAAGCCGCATCTTTGGGTGCGCGGGAGTGGTGTATACCACTCCTCCACCGCCCCTGCCATTTAAATCAATGGGCACCGCTGCCGAAGCACCTGCAAATCGATTCGGCAACGGCACTTTGCGGGCGCTTTTATCCTTTATTCTGCTAGCAGGGCTTAAAAGCGCCTCATTAGTGGCCGAAAAGCGCCGCCATAACATTAATTAGCAGAGCTTTAAAGCTAATGCCCGTTCCAGTGTGAAAGTAGCCTAAAACTGGAAAACGGGACCAGCATTCAGAGGACTAGAAAGTTCCTGAGGAAAAGAAAAATTTAATACATCAATATGCAAAATACATTGTAGATCTTTACAGCAGCATTTAAAAATGCAACTTTAGCTTTTACAATTCACAGTTTCATGAGGACTTTGCATCTGCCAAATGTTGGTTAGCCACAAAAACTTGTTATACTGAAGGAAACGTTTCTGAAACGTTGCTGTAGGTAGCTAGGAAATCATATTCTTTTTTTTTTTTTTTTGCTGGTATTGTGTTGTTTATAATACAGGCTACATTTTATGTGCAATCTTATTAAGGCCTCATGCACACTGAATGTTTTTTTACAGCTGCTGTTTTTGGCTTCAGGTGTTTTTTCCTGCTGCCAGTAAACTCTCCAGCATGTTATCCTATGTGACCATGCACACAAAGGCTGTTATCAGTGTTTTTTGGCAGGGGCGTTTTCTGGCTGACGCTCTAAGCCCCTGTACACACCGTCCGAAATTCCGACCACAAAATTTTGTCCGACACTGGTGTTGCATACACACGGTCGGACAAAGTTGTCGGAAAATCCAGTCATTCTGAACGTGGTGACGTTCGTTGCGTACGACGGAACTACGTAGAGGCTATTAGCCAATAGCTTTGGTCTCGTAATTTGATCTGAGCATGCGTGGCACTTTGTCCGTCGGAATTCTCTACACACGATCGGAAAAAGTCTGATCGGATTTTGTTGTCGGAAAATTTGAGCCCACACACGGAATTTCCGACCGTGTGTACGGGGCATAACTGAAAAAAAGCTGGCAAAGGCTGAAAAACTTAGCTGTTCAGCGTCTATGAGCATTTTTTGAGACATAAGCTTATGTGGGAGTACAGATTTGCTGAAAAACACTACTGTAAAAATGCTGCAAAACCCATTCTGCAAGCTACAGGTTTCTACAGCTAACTCTACTGGCACTTTATAACCTCCAGTGTGCATGAGGCCTTAAAAACTATTTATTTGCATGATTAAAACTGTAAAAGAAAAATATCCCTGCAAAAAAAAACAATATTTACTTGTCCTCATGCCTGCACCTCTGATCTTTGCTGCCTTGAAGAGCTAAGAAGCTTGGAAGATTTATGAAGAACCTTCAGCATATGACACAATTTCAGGTGTGTCGGATCCCTGGTCCCTCTCTGCACTCTGATTCCTCCTGCTGGCCCCTATTTTACCTCTGTGACTTTTGGTGATGTAGGGGCTCTGAGCTCAGTTCAGTGCAGAATCATCCAGTGAAAACAGCAAGTTACAATCTCCTTTATCATATAGTATAAGCTATATAAATTAGATTTTATTAGAAAAATATCCTAGAACTGATTGTTTAGGTCTCAGTCATGATTCAGGTTTAAACGTGATGTCATTTTCTAATGACAGATTTTAATCTGATTGGTGGAAGATAGCAAGACTTTTATGTAAATAAGGCCTGCAGAATTCTGGAATGTGGCGATGTGAATAATACACATAATGCGGTAATAGTTTTTCAGTTGTAAGGTTACTGTGGCTACAGCATGTAGCCTTTAATACAGGGGCGTCCAAACTTTTGACCTCCCTGGGCCACATTGGGAGAAGAAGAATTGGGAATTGGTCTTGGGTCACACATACTGTAAATTACACTGACAATAAGGATAGTTGATGAACAGAAAAAGTCAGGCAGATCACAACTTATTGATCACTGATATAAATAATATACCTATCTGAGTAATAAAACTTCTTTTTAAAAAAACTTCTTTTTAATGTTTTAATATAAAGAGGGCGACATAAAACTACCATGGTATTTGACACTGTTTTTAACCAATTACGGACCGGAAGATTTGGCTGCTTAATGACCATGCCATTTTTTGTGATACGGTGCTGCATTGCTTTAACTGACAATTTCTTTTGGTGGCATTTGATCACCTCTGCAGTTTTTATTTTTTTCACTATAAACAAAAAAATAGCGACAATTTTGGAACAAAAAAAATATATTTTTTACTTTTTGCTATAATAAATATCCCCAAAATGTTTTTAAGAAACACATTTCTTCCTTGATTTAGGCCAATATATATTCTTCTACATATTTTTGGTAAAAGAAATCGCATTGTCTACAGCTAGACTGAAGGATTTAAAAAACCGTGTGCCCTCGCTTTATTTGAATGTTTCCTGGCTATAGAATTAACTGGCTTACTTTTAAAAGAATCCAATGACCTTATTTCAATGATCTTTCATGAGCCTGGTACATCTCTATTATTGTGGAAATGCGCATTTAATCCTACCAGGTCTACTGCAGCATCTAGTGCTGTTTTGTATCATTTTTAAATACTAAACATTCAATGGATTGCTTTGTGTAAATTTACTTTTCTTTTCAGCTGTAAAGGCTTAATTTATTATTCACAAGTATCTCAGTGTGTTTGCAACAGGCTGTTGGATAGGTTTTTGTATGAACTGTGCAGACACAGGCAGGTCAACCATTCTCATACCGCTGTGCCATCTGGGTCAGGTGCCCTGAAAGTGTCCACTAGAGTTTCACAGAACAAAATGCAGGTTATTTTTCTGCACCAGATACCATTTGTATTGCCACTATAGTCATAAAAGCCATACACAATTCTAGATATGTAGTGGTTAGTTTTACCAGAATCACATAATACATGCAAACACAATGGATTCTGTTTGATACATTTTTGTGTGTCCCTTTTAATCACTATTTTATCAAAGACAAGACAGAGAAAACATTCTGAAATTGTTCTGCCATGCACATAAGTATTCACAGTCTTTGCCATGACACTCCAAAATCAAGCTCAGGGGCATCCTGTTTCCACTGATCATCCTTGAGATGTTTCTACAACTTGATTGGAGTCCACCTGCGGTAAATCCAGTTGATTGGACTTGATTTGGAAAGGCATACACCTGTCTATATAAGGTCCCACAGTTAACAGTGCATGTTAGAGCACAAACCAAGCCATGAAGTCCAAGGAATTGTATGTAGACCTCAGAGACTGAAGATTGTATCGAGGCACAGATCTGTGCCAAGGGTACAGAAACATTTCTGCAGCATTGAAGGTGATGAGCACAGTGACCTCCATCATCCATACTTGGAAGAAGTTTGGAACCACCAGGACTCTGCCTAAAGCGGGTCGCCCGGCCAAACTGAGCGTTCAGGGTGTAAATCAGGGAGGTGACCAAGAACCCGATGGTCACTCTGACAGAGCTCCAGCATTTCTCTGTGGAGAGAGGAGAACCTTTCAGAAGAACAACCATCTCTGCAGCACTCCACTAGGGTTGTCCCGATACCGATACTAGTATCGGTATCGGGACCGATACCGAGCATTTGCGTGAGTACTTGTACTCGCACAAATGCTCCCGATGCCAGATCCGATACCTGGTCAGCAGACAGTCAGCTGGTGGACGGAGGGCGGGCGGAGTCCGCTGGTGGACGGAGAGGGTGGCTGGAGTGAGCTGGTGGGCGGCCGGAGTGAGATGCTGGGCGGAGAGGGCGGCCGGAGTGAGCTGGTGGGCGGAGAGGGCAGGCGGAGTCAGCTGGTGGGCAGAGTCAGCTGGTGGACTGAGAGGGTGGGCGGAGTCAGCCTGTGTAATGAGGCACATTACACGGGGGCCTGTGTGAAGGGGGGCGTGTCTTCTGCTGCCCTGTACCTGAGACAGAGAGAGACATCAGAGAGAGAGAGAGACATCAGAGAAAGAGACAACAGAGAGAGAGAGAAATCGGAGAGAGAGAGAGACATCAGAGAAAGACAACAGAGAGAGATAAATGCATACAAGAAAGCCATCAGAGAGAGAGAGAGACATCAGAGAAAGACAACAGAGAGATAAATACATACAAGAAAGCCATCAGAGAGAGAGAGAGACATCAGAGAAAGAGACAACAGAGAGAGAGAAATACATACAAGAGAGACATCAGAGAGAAAGAGACATCAGAGAGAAAGGGACATCAGAGAGAAAGGGACATCAGAGAGAGAGGGACATCGGAGAGAGAGGGACATCGGAGAGAGAGGGACATCGGAGAGAGAGGGACATCGGAGAGAGAGAAATCGGGGAGAGAGAGAGACAACAGAGAGAGAAATACATAAAAGAGAGCGATCAGAGAGAGAGAGCGATCAGAGAGAAAGAGACATCAGAGAGAGAGACATCAGAGAGAGCCGTCGGAGGCTGAACATCCCGACGCCCATCTTGGTACACCCTGCACTCAGCTGGGTGTAACAAGATGTCTGCTGCTGCTTACTGCGGCAGGGTGTACCAAGATGGGCGTCACAGCACAGCATTTCAAAAATAAATCCTTTCCTTGTGTCATTTATTGCTGCATTTCAGTGCCAGACACCTGTCAGTGCCCATCAGTGCCAGCCATTTGTCGGTGCCACCTATTAGTGCCCATAAGTGCCGTCTATCAGTGCCAGCCACCTATCAGATTCCATAAGTGCTGCCTATCAGTGCCCATAAGTGCCACCTATCAGTCCCCATCAGTCAAACTGACACATGACATTAAAAAAAGTATCGGTAATCGGTATCGGCGAGTACTTGAAAAAAAGTATTGGTACTTGTACTCAGTCTTAAAAAAGTGGTATCGGGACAACCCTACACTCCACCAATCAGGCCTATATGGTAGAGTGGCCCGACGGCAGCCACTCCTCAGTAAAAGGCACATGACAGTCTGCCTGAAATTTTCCAAAAGGCACCTGAAGGACTCTCAGACCATTGGAAACAAAATTCTCTGATCTGATGAAACAATATTGAACTCTTTGGCCTGAATGGCAAGCGTCATGTCTGGAGGAAACCAGGCACAGCTCAATACCATCCCTACAGTGAAGCATGGTGGTGGCAGCATCATGCTGTGGGGATGTTTAACAATGGCAGGAACTGGGAGACTAGTCAGGATCAAGGAAAAGATGAATGCAGTACTAGACAGAGACATCCTTGCTCTGGACCTCAGACTGGGGCGAAGGTTCATCTTCCAACCGGATAGTGACCCTAGGGTCACAGCCAAGATAACAAAGGAGTGGCTACGGAACAACTCTGTGAATGTCCTTGAGTAGCTCAGCCAGAGCCCAAACCTGAATCCGATTGAACATCTCTGAAGAGATCTATAAATGGCTGTGCACTGACGCTCCCCATCCAACCTGATGGAGCTTGAGAGGTCCTGAAAAGAAGAATAGCAGAAACTGCCCAAAAATAGGCATGCCAAGCTTGTAGCATCATACTCAAATAGACTTGATGCTGTAATTGGTGCTAAGGGTGCTTCAACAACGTATTGTACAAAGGCTGTGAATACTAATGTACATGTGATTTTTTTCATTTTTTATTTTTAATAAATTTGAACAATGTTCACATTGTCATTATGGGTATTGTTTGTTTGTAGAATTTTGAGGAAAATAATGAATTTAATCAATTTTGGAATAAGGCTGTAACATATCAAAATGTGGAAAAAGTGAAGCGCTGTGAACACTTTCTGGATCACTGTGTGGGTGTGGGTGTGTGTATATATATATGTATATATATTGTGGCAGTGGGACCCTGAGCTACCTGGAAGATTGCTGGTTTATGACAGATTTTGTAGAGAAAAGCACATTGATTACACAGCTGGGTGCTGGGCTATATACTTGTGACCTGACTGTGGCTCAGGGCCCCACCCAACAGACAGGAAGTCTGTGCATTGGAGTCAGGTGGACTCCCATTTCTCTGAGAGGAGTCAGAGGCTGCATGGGGCAGCCAGAGCGTGCATGTCTGCAAGAGGCAGATGTACTTTGTGACAGAGCAGCAAGGCGCTGATCAGGAGTAAGCTAGAAGAGAGCTTAACTCTAGGAAACTCTTTTGGTCTGAGGAGCAGGCCTAAGGCCTAGGCTAAAGGCCTGAAGCAGCCGTGAGGCAAGAATGTAAGCCATGAGGCTAAAGTATTGAGTGTGCAAGATACAGTAGTGTGTGGTGTGATCACCATTTACTTATGTGTTCTGGACTTAAGTATGCGTTTGCATTTGACATTAGCACGGGGGGGGGGGGCTCTCATTTTTTTATTTATTTAATTCAAAAATATTTTTTTTTACACTGTCTCTTTAATATTTTTTATTTTTTTGTATTAACTTTACCTTGTGACAGCATGTACAGTGACAGGTCCTCTTTTTGGAGAGATATGGGGTCTATTAGACCCCAAATCTCTCAATGCAGCTGATCAGACACAGATTGGCCCGATTGCCTGCTTTCCTGGCCGCTAATGGCCAGGTAAAAAGAAAGGCCGAACCATAAGTGATGAAATCCTCATTGCTCCCATTTTCTGGGATCACAAAATCAGTTCCTCTCTCTCTGTCCTGTGCAGCCGTCACTGCTAGCTGCAGTGCCCCCCCTCGGGCTCCGCGATTGGATGGGAGAGCCCAGGAAAGGCAGCGGTTGGAGTGGAGGGGAGGACCCCCTTCCACCACCCTCAGAAGCAGTGGCCATAAGGGGCCACCCCCTCAAAGTTTTGAAAAATAGGAACGCTGATCATAAAACAATTTATTTTTAAATTATAATATGTCAACAAAAATGTTAACATCTTAAAGTTAAAAAATGTTACTCCTATTATCATTTATTTAAAAATAAATGGTTCTATGTGTGTGCACTGTGCAGGATGCCAGACTAATGGATGTCTAATATGCCCGTAATTTTTTGACAAGAAATTTTTTTTTTAGCACCAGCCCCCACTGCTCAGAAGTGATTGAGTGGCTATTCAGCCACTTGATCACTTCAGCTTTACAGGCAATCGCCGGCTGAAAATTCTGATACCAGACATCATCCTGGTATGACCACTGCAAGCCGAGGATGTTATATGATATCATACAGTCGGCAAGTGGTTTTAAAGAGGAAGTAAACCCATCAGGTAAAGCATAATAGGCTACTATGCATCGCATAGTAGCCCATTAGGTGTCACTTACCTGACACAGGAGCCAGCAATGTCACCGCTGTCCCCTCTTCCACAAAGCTTCCATCTTCCTTCCGGGTATTGCTGCTTCGGCGCTGTGAGTGGCCGGAGCAGCGATGACGTCACTCTGGCGCAGAAGCCGTCAGTGACGGCATGTTAGCCTTCGCTAAAGGCATGCTCCGTGCGCCTGCACCGTTGTCTACAGCGTTCATGCGCTGTAGACATCGGTGCCCGTTTTTTGTAAAATATCCCCTTAACCGTGTAGGTTAAGGAGATATTTCTTGCACCTACAGGTAAGTCTTAATCTAGGCTTACCTGTAGGTTAAAGTGGTCCCAGAGTTTTCTGTGTTTGTGATGGGAGAACTGACAAAAATAAAGAAAACAGACCTTTTTTCCTGTTTCCCTGTGGTTAAAGAAGAATGTCTCTCTTCAACAAATCTGACGTGAATATTTTTGTCTGATGTGTATCAGACAGAATTGGCAATCTGTGCAGCAAATGGGCATTTATGCTGCTTCCTTTTCAGTTCTGACTTTCAACTAACTAAACAGAACTTATTTTTTCTTTCTTTTTTATCAATTGATAGAGATCCACAAGTAATTGTGTTACATCCCTTATACATTTTCAGTGAACAGAGGAAAGATGCTGCACAGATAAGAGTTAAATAGATTTTTGCCAAAGTAAATTCAATCAAAATCTCTGGTTTGGAACGGGCTATCGTCTTGGTTTTGTTATGTTTGACCAGGTATCCTATTTTTATGACTTTGAATGGTCAGCATGACAGTAATCCGTCATATTGTTGCATATCGGAAATAACAGTGACGTCCAATTCAGGGTTCTGATAAGTCATTGAATTACATATCATTGCACTATACAGCACATACAGTATATCAACAGTTTATATTACTCATTTTGAGTGGGTTTTTTTTTATTACACAACATATTTTGCTCTGTACTTTTCTGCGTTTATATTTTTCTTCGCCATCCACCGTCAATTCTGCTTACTTTCTGTGTCCTGTATTTAGGTGTTTCAGTATGGTACCATCTACAGTCTCTCTGTGCTGGCATATTTTATTTATTAAATATTAATGCTCTGATCAAATCGAACAAAACAGACAGTGTAGTGCTAGATATTCCTGAAAGGAATAAAGTTTATTTACTACAGTTCCTGTGCCCTTCCTGGAAAATATACTATTTATGATAGCTTGACTAGCAGTGCACTGCCATCAATGGAGAAATTGGCAAAGGACTGCAAAGTAGGCTCATTTCAAAATAAAGATGCCGTTTTATTTATTATTTTTTTTTTTTTAATAGTCCCATAAGTGTCAGCTAGATAGCAGACTTTAGATTTATAGCCAATTCTTACCTGGTCCTGTTCTCTTAATAATTAAGTAGGCCATTCTGCATCCTGCATACCTCTCTGACAGGTTTCCATTAAGGAGCAGGATTAGAAGAAACCCATCTACAAATTTGAGTGTTGGTGTCATGGTTGCCGAAATTTTTTGTAAAATCATGGCAGTTACAAAAAATCGTTGGAGGCTGTAAATGAAAAAAGGAACAATCGATTTCAGCTGCTTTTAGTTATAAAATGGCCTTTGTATTTTTTTTCACCCATTTGAATACTCATATTTTTTTTTTTTGTCTCTTTTTAGTCCTGTTCCCCATATGTTATGATTTTTTTATTGACATTTTCTAGAAAAGCATTACATTACTTTTTTCTGTCCATGAAATTTCTTCTTTCTGCCCCAACATGCAATGGACTGTACTGGCATAGCTAAATGGCAGCCACACCTCTAAATAAAAATGCCCTCACACAGATTCATATTGCAAAAAAAAAGACGATATATCTGAGCAGTTGTGTATGAATTAATAAAAGCAAGTGGCCTTCTCTTGGGCTTATTAAAAGGTCATATTTAGACACCCTTTACAACTACCGTAGAAATAGAGGCAAGACCATGAAAATGGATGTTGTTAGAAAAAAGTATTTATCGCTGAATATTTATTTCTGTGACTTCAATTTGCTTTAAGCAACTAAAGAGCAAATACATTTTGTGATAATCTGTATAAATGTTTAACCTAAAAAATATCCAGCATACATTCCCTTATGCTGGATATAATAAAAATGCATTTTGTGAATATACTGCCTGGTGGCCATTCTTTGAAGAGATAAAAGGGTAGTTACATGAGTTACTTGTGTTGATACACAGCTATATAAGTTAACTGAAATCGTTTCAAATTAGATTGCCATAAAGCTGATATACAGAAAGAAGTCCCAAAACCATATTAGGTTTTATCTGAACTCAAATAAATTGACTTAAAAAGAATAATGTTTCCATGAAGGTCCTTGTATAGTCTACATGTCCTCGTTTTGTTCATGTTTGAGACCAGTAAAATATGTGTCGTTTTGGAAAACAAAGAAAGAGTTTCATATTATATGGGTGGGCTGACAGAATTCATTTATTTAACAATTGGAAAAAGAAAATCTGCAGGCTGCTTGGATTGCAGCCACATTCCTCTCATAGCTGTGAAATTTCTGTCATAGCAGATCCCACTGCTAGTAAACCATGGGTCTTTTTGTTTTATCTTAGGTGCCTCTCTCATTCTAGGCAATACCAAGCATTGCCAGAAGTATTTTAACAATAAGGAGGATTTGCTGCAGGTTTGGTCCCACGCTGTTTCACATAAGTGGGCTGCACCCTTGTAAAATAGCACACAGCCAATTGATTCTTTGTTGTAAGCTAAATCATTCAGAACATCTTCACTTAAAGTAAAACTTTGCGTAAACTAAAATGACAAAACTAACTAAAGCATTAGGTGCGTGACGGCATAGGCTATTGGTATGTACGTCTTGCTGCTAAATTTAAATAAACAGTATATATGTTTATAATAAACAGTGCAGTACTAGATTATCACCAAGAGAAAATATATAGAGCATATATAGTTCTTGTGTGTTTATTTCTATATTGCACATACAATCTGGGTTTCAATTATTTGGTGGTGCATTCTCCATGTAATCACCACCAGTGGACAATAACAAAAGATGATAAAAGGTCAAAAAGCGTATAAACTGAAAGCGCCAAGGAAATCACCATCTCATTTATGAAACAAAAAGAAAATGCCCACCTAGTTGAAGCTCAAAAAAGTGGTACCACTAGTGTTCATCTGAAGAAGAGTCAGTAAAACCTGTAGTGAAATCTCACAGCATAGACTTGTAGAACTAAATTCCCAGTATTTATCTCAATGTTTACTACCATTGGAAGCCTCAACAAGTGGAAAATGGTGATGTCATTGCATGGGTCCCATGTAGCAAAGTTGTGTGACAGCAGTTTTATTGCTTGATTAGCAATTTGCTTTTATTTTTATGTGGGCGCGATTTGCTGTTTTATATGAATGTTGATTTACCTTGAGTGTCTAGTAGTTTGTCTATTTTTTATCATTTAGAAACAGAAGGTCCCTTTTTTGATGAGTTTTGTTTCTTTCGAATAACGTGGATACAGTAGTATGCACTTATACACTTTTATATATATTTATATTTTATGCAAACCAGAGGATAAATATGAAAAACTGAATTTATATAGTGATAATGCTTTAAAAAACACAATACATTGCTTTTTAAAAAAAAAAAAAAAATTTAATTTCAATAGACCTACTTAAAGTACTTCTGTTACTATATGAAAACAGAAAAAAAAAAACAAACGGCTCCCTACATTGAAAAGTCCTAATACTTACCTGAACTTGCTAAACTCTTAACGATATAATCTTGCTAAAAAATGTTCTGCAGCTAACACTTTTGAGAGTGTTGGATATCTTGTTCCTATTTGTCATGTAATGATATACAGACTGGCTGATGAATCCACAGAGCACAGTGGGGGATGCCAGCATTGGATACTAAGGGTAGAAAAGAAGACAAATAAGCCCTTCTAGTCTTTAATCTTTAATTCATCTATACTCTGACCACTATTCCCACTCCTCTAACCATAGCAGTGTGTTTGCTCGGGCTGGTGGGCTCACTTGCTTTTCTCCAAGCAACCAAGACTCTCATAGGCCTACTGTTCTACGCGAGAAAGGCCATAGTATTAAAATGGAAATTGATGAAGACACTCTTCCTACATTTTTGGAAATCACTGGTTAACTCCTCCGTACTTTTAGTGTATCTTGACTTAATCTAAGTGTTTTTTTCTTTTTCCTGATCCCTGGAATTTCTGCTTGATGTGTCTCAAAGGAGTCGGAGGAGATGTAAAAGTAAAAAAAAAAAAGTGACCCCGTTGAGAGGTTACACTAAGTACAGCAGTACATTGTGATCAAAGCAGGTTTATACTCTGTTGGGCTGCTGGTTTACTGAAATTTTTGCGCTGATTCTATCCCACACTTTTGGGTGTGTGGTTCCCCCTGCCTGGCCAGTGCGGTTCCTCCTGCAGACAACTACATTGCTACGGTGTCATACAGTGATTAGGGTTTTGAGGAAGGGCACACAGTAGCCAGTGGGAGAACACACTATTATTCAACACTCCAGTTGTGTCAGATAGTATTGCACACTGAGGTCTTCAAGAGTGTGAAGTTTTAGCAAACCAGTCTCTCGCCAAGTATATAAGGTGCGAGTACATATCATTATACCCCTGTTAGGAGTGTTTCTAGAGCTGCCTGAATTTACTTTCTTTTAGTGGTGGCTTAGGCATATCTTCACAGTGCACCTCACAATAAGATAGAGAAACCCAGAGGGCAGTCTTAGACAAAATACATTTTCCTTATTTACTTGTGACCAGACAGATTGTGTAACAGTTGTCTTATGTCCATGAGTGCTTTTAATATTGTACAGTATGTCAAAAAGGCACCTTGGCCAACACCGTACAACTGGAAACATGACTTAGGGCTCTTTCACACGGACGGACCGTATGTCCGTTTTTCATCCTTCTGTTTTTTGATGAAAAACGGACATACAGGTATTCCTATGGCATAGCGGGTGTCAGCGGATGAGCATCCGATGACACCTGATCTCGTCCGTGCCCGCTCTCATCCGTTTCTGCAGATGGAGGAAAACCCAATCAAGCAAGCGGCTATCCACGGGGCGGATCTGCACTGATCCGCCCCGTGTGAAAGAGCCCTTTAGTAGCATGGCAGTGAATTTGGCTTTTATAGCTTGACATTTTTACTGCAGTGACATACATGGAATGTTTCATGGCCTGCTTGTTGTTCACACTTATGTTCTGGTATTGGATACATTTTCTTAGTTTTGATATACTCATAACATTGACATTTGCATATCTTTTCACATTCACAATGTAATCAGAATTTTTTTTTTTTTTTTATTCGCAGTATTTTACATTGGGATCCACTAGTGCAGGGGTCGACAAATGTCAGTCACCAAGTCGCCATGGCGACCTTGTGCATGGGCTTTTGTCAGCCCATTCCCAGGCATTTCCTTTTGCAATTCCTTTTGCCCGATGCCCCGAACATGCAGTTCTGGGTGCCGGGCAGCTGGTTGTTGACTGAGCGGATAGCTAGTTCTGGGAGGGCGTCTATTGACTGCTCCCAGAATCTCACCCCCCTGGGGCATGCATCAGGCAGGCTCTGTGATCGCTGTGTCCTTCAGATACAACTTATACCAGATCGAGGTAAAGGGCCAATCACACTGGTCCTTTACCATGTGAATTAGCTGTGTCCAATCACAGCTGATTACATTGTAAACAGACTTGCCAGTTATTGGCAGTACTTTCCTCATGCACTGTCACAGCGTGAGGAAAGGAGAGATAACTGGCAAGTGCCCTGATTATCAGTGCAGCCTATTAGTGCAGCCTTATTAGTGCTCATCAGTGAAGAAGAAAAATTACTTATTTGCAAAATTTTCTAATGGAAATAATTTTTTTTTATTTAAAAAAAATGATAAAAATTTGGTTTGGGTACAGTGTTGCATGACTGCGCAATTGTCAATCAAAGTGCAACAGCACTGAAAGCTGAAAATTGGCTTAGACAGGGAGGGGTTGAAAGTGCCCGGTAGACAAGTGGTTAACATCTAAAAATGAAAAAAAAAACTTTAGCTCTGCTGCTTACCCACACCAGAACTAAAGTTTTTTTTTTTTTTTTTTCTTCACATACCAGCACCTCTGTGTAGTCTCTGTGTGTAAAACTATGTTGTGCGTCTGTAAAGATACACATTAGGGCTACATAAGAGAAGGGTTTTTGTTATTAAAAATAAAGCTTTGTTAAAAAAAATAATAAAATAAAACACTGGCTTCTAACTTTCTTAGCTGGCTCCTAGATTCAAAGCAAATTTGTCAAGCCCTGCACTAGTGTCTTGGTCCACTGCTAGGAAACATCTTAAAATTGCAGCAGTACAGTAAAATCTTGAAGTAATTAGAGACATGTCTTATTTATTTGAAGAGCTGGTTTAAAATTTACTGATTATGGATTATATTATTAATTGTAACAGCAGAAATCTTTCTGAGGCTTGGTAGTTTAAAAACACTTAGGAAAATCCATAGCAGGAAGCAATTTTATGTTCAGTATGGCTCAGTAAATATGTTCAAATAATCAGAGTTTATTATAAAAGCTAGATGTGGAAATGCACAGTTCCTCTATCATAGAACTATAGACTCAAATACATCTACTAACTTTAAATGTTGCAATGAAGATCCTATTTCAAATATTAAATACTTGGTAATCCTGCCAGTGAAAATGCCTCTGACAACACTAAATGACCCTCTGTGAATTTCCTACAACATTGTCACCCTGTACAGGCACGAAAACAACAGGTTTGCTTTGTTACATACTGTATGTTGAAGAGAGAGGTTATCAGCATTGTCACCGCCAATGGGTATATATAAAAGAGCAGCTATATGCATGGTGTACACACATACTTGCTCAGTAGTATTTTCATGACATTCTGCTGGCAATCTCTCCCCTGATTACTTTCCCCTGTGCTAGCCTGTTTTTGTTGAAAGATTTTCCAGTGAAGTCAAAGGGGCCAATATACATTGTGATAAGAAAGGTGATAACTGTTGTGCATGAAGATTTGGCCATTTGTATATAAGAGAATGAGTAATAATGTAACATCACTGCAGGGTTGGCTGCTACTGACTTACTTTGAAGGAAAAAGGGTTAGGTCATCAGCTCCAAGTAACATGGAAAGATTGTAGAGGAGGCATCAATGATGATTCAGCAGTACCATCTCTATTTTTTTTTTTCACTCCTAAAATAAAATTGAGAAGTATTTACGAAGACCAGAGCAGCAAGAATCTGGAGCTGCTGTGCATGGCAACCACCCAATTTCTCCCTCTCTCATTTTCAAAGCTTAACAGAGCAAGCTGATGCTAGAAATCTGTCTCTTCTAGTTTTAGTGAATATTTTTAGTGAATTTCCCCCATAGTTTTGAATGTGAGCAGCATATCTGTTAAAATGAACTCCCAGTCAGATTTCCCTTTTCAAAAAGTATTGAATGCAGTGATTCAGCATAAAAATAAATAGTTCTGTGTATCCTCAATATATAGCGTTCTTCACATTCTACCTTACGCTGTGCCACTTGTGTGCTCCACCTCTGTATCCAAACACACATATTAGAAGACTTTATTCCCCCCAGGGAGATCTTTCCTCCTCTACTTCTTCCCAACCTTGTGTCCACACATGACTTTTTATACCTCACACCATCACTTTCCCACCAATGTCCTCCCCCAAGATCCATCCAGTCACCAGTGTGAAAACCAGCTCAAGAGAGTTACACACCGGGACAGCCATGGACAACTCCATTTATGCCAATGTATGGTAACAAACACTGAACCCACTCTGGTTATAAAGAAAGGGTATAATGTACCTGTAGTTGGAGATAGTGAAAGTGGCCTCACACAGCAGCCTCCACACTGTCTTGTCTTTTCTCACTCTCTCTGCCCCTCTGCTCCCTTTCACAGGCATGGATTAGTGATGCCCCACAGTAGTGCCACCAGCAGAAGCAAGCACACATCTACTAGAGCAATAAGTATTGGAGTTTTAGTGCAGCAGCTGTAAAAAATAAGTAGAAAGAGCAACAGGTGCAGACAAAACATTTTCTAATAATAAATACATTGCATTATTAAAAACAGGTCACAAATGGCAATCTCTGTAATTCTTATACATGTAAAATTGCACAGCTTACAGTAAATTACAGTAACACACTATACAATCTTTGCATGTTCATTTGAAATGCACCCCAATGTACTTCAACATCGTGTCTGCGCAGTAACACAGTTCTAGTTGAAAAAATACACAAGTCCATCCAGTTCAACCAACAGAGAAAAAAAGAAAGAAAACAAACTCACTAAAATAGAAAACCTTCATATACACTATTCTGTGCCCACAGTTGATCCAGAGGAAGGCAACAAAAAAAAACAAACAACAAAGCTTGAATCCAGTTTGCTCCAGCAAAATTTTCTTCCTGATCCCCCAAAAGGCAATTGGATATTCCCTGAATCCACTTTACCTATAAATATTAGTGTCCAGTTATATTATGTGCATTTAGGACAGAATCCAGGCCTTTCTTAAAATAATCTACTAAGCTGGCCAGAACCAGCTCTTGAGGCAGTCTATTCCACATTTTCACAACTCTTAAGCCCCATGCACACACTCGGATTATCCGAGGACCAGGTCCGTCGGATCATGTCCGTCGTACTTTGTCCGATGTTGGTTTTGCGTACACACGGTCGGACAAAGTTGTCGGAAAATCCGATCATTCAGAACGTGGTGACGTTTGTTGCCCACGACGGGACTACGTAGAGGCTAGTAGCCAATAGCTTTGGTCTTGTAATGTGATCTGAGCATGCGTAGCACTTTGTCCGTCGGAATTCGCTACACACGATCGGATTTGGTGTGATCGGACTTTGTTGTCAAAAAATCTATCCAGCAGGAGATAGGACTTTGTCCGTCGGACAATCCGATGGAAACTGTCCGATGGTGCCTACACACGGTCGGAATTTCCGACAACATTGTCTGATAGGACAGAATCCATCGGAAAATCCGACCGTGTGTATGGGGCTTTACTGTGAAGAAGCCTTTCTGTATTTGGAGATTAAATCTCTTTTCCTCCTAAAGTAAAGCGTGACCCCCGTGTCCTCTGTGATGACCTTAAAGTAAATAACTCAACACCAAGTTCACTATATAGACTACTTATGTTTTTATACATGTTGATCATATCCCCCCTTAATCTCCTATTCTCAAGAGAGAATAAACTACTTTCAGCTAAATTTTCTTCATAGCTGAGCTCCTTTATGTTGATGGAGCCCTTTGAGTGTTACATTCAGTGACCAGATACAGCTGTACTAACTAAACAACATCTAATACTTTCATAAACTGTCCAAACTCATGTGAACCAGGGGTCATTTGCCAAAGGACTCCTTTGTCAGCCCATTTTAAACCTTTGAGAATGCTCAGTACTGTTCAAATGCTTTAAGCAGGTGTGAAAAATGCTGTACATTTAGAATGCTTTCAGAAATCAAAGTGTGAATAGTTTATTTTTATCAATCCACAAAATGGAAAGCGAAATCCAAATTAATATTTGGTGTGACCACTCTTTTGCCTTCAAAACCACATCAATTCTTCTAGGTACACTTGCACAAAGTTTTTAAAGGAACATGGCAGGTAGGTTGTTCCAAACATCTAGGAGAACTAGCCACAGATATTCTGTGGATGTAGACTGCCTTAAGGCTACTTTCACACTGGAGCAGTGGGGGCGCTTTACCAGCGTTTTAGCGGCGCATTGCGGCCGCTCGCGGGGTGGCTGCAGCGGCGGGTTCGGAGCGCTGCCCCATTGTTTCCAATGGGAACGGGCGCTATAGGAGCGGTAAATATACCGCTCCTATAGCGAGCCAAAGATGCGGCTTGCAGGACATTTTCCAGCATCCTGCAAGCGCACCGCTTCAGTGTGAAAGCCCTCGGGCTTTCACACTGAAGACACAGCAACAGCTGTTTCGGGTCGGTTTGCAGGCGCTATTTTTAGCGCAATAGCGCCTGCAAACCGCCCCAGTGTGAAAGGGGCCTAAATCCTTTGTGTAATCCCAGACAGACTGATGTAGAGGCCAGGGCTCCACCACTTCCAGGGCTCCTAATTCTTTTTTACACTGAAGATGGTTCTTAATGTCATTGGCTGTATATTTGAGGTCATTGTCCTGCTGCAGAACAAATTCCAGAACAAATGTCGTAAGCCTCCCTGATTGTATGATATGATGGATAAGTATCTGCCTGTATTTCTCAGCATTGGAGACATTATTGATCCTGACCAAATCTCCAACTCACTTTGCAGAAATGCAGCCCCAACCTTGAAAAGAACCTTCACCATGCTTCACTGTTGCCTGCAGACACTCATTATTACACTGCTCTCCAGCCATTCGGAAAACAAACTGCATTTTGCTACAGCCAGATATTTAAAAAAATTCTGCAACCCTATTTTTATTTTTTTTATTTTGTGTTTCTGCATAGTTGAGTCACCAAGCCTTGTTTCCACGCCAAGCTTTGTGGCCGCAAATTCTTCAATGAAGACCACTTCTGGCCAGACTTCTCTGAACAGTAGATGGGTGTACCTGGGTCCTACTGGTTTCCACCAGTTCTATTCTGATGGCACTGCTGAACATCTATAGAAGAAAAGTAAGCATGATGTGTCTTCCATCTGCTGCATTAGGTTTCCTTGGCCTGCATCTCTGGTCATCATCATTTCCTGTTTCTTTGTGCTTCTTCAAAAGAGCTTGAACATCATCTTGAAACCCCAGCCAGTATAACTACCTTGTGTCTTGCCATGATGTATAACCTGTGACATGAAACTGTCTTCCACAACCTTACCCAGTGTTAAAGTGATTGTAGCGCTGACACTCCTGGCCCCTCCCTCCCTTTGAGTGCCCCCACAGCAAGCAGCTTGCTATGAGGGAAGCCGAGCTGCAGCTCTGTGTATCCATTCAGACACAGGGCTGTGGTTTGGCCCCACCCTCACTCTCTCTCTCTCCTCTTTGGCTAAATGACTTTGACAGCAGCAAGAACCAATGGCGGCACTGCTGTGTTTCAGCCATTGAGGAAGGGGAGTCCTGGACAGCCGAGGCAATCGTGGACATCGCTGGATAGAGATAGGGCTCAGGTAAGTATGAGGGGGGCTACTACACACAGAACATTTTTTTTTATCTTAATCGCATTAAGATAAAAAAAAACTTTTTGCCTATACAACTCCTTTAAGCCTTCTACACAGCTGTTTCTGTTTCAGGTAATGACCTTTCAACCTACATATGAAATTGATGATCATTAGCATCTGCTTGGTATAACTGGTTAATCATACAAAGCAATTTGTTTTCTTTATCCATATTAACACATACATGAGGGTTTTTCACTTACTTTCACTTCACTTACTTTCATCCTTTGGCGCTTTGGTTCATTTTCATATTTTTTCACAATCCTACACCTGACTCTAACCCTACAAAATCCCTGACTTTGTGCAAGTGTACAAAGTGTGCAAGTGTAGGAATTGATGCTGATTTGAAGCTAAAGGGTAATCACACCAAATATTGATTTGATGTAGATGTATTTGTTCCATTTGCTCACTTTGCAAATATTCAGGTTAAAAACAGAAAGTTTTGTTTGGACACATTTGTCTATACAGTATACTATATGTGGAAGCTGCGGTGCCCACGTCAAGGCTCCCCTGTATACTATGGTCCTAACTCTATATTTTTGAGATTTTCTAAGGTGGAGCGTCTTCCACATATATTTGCAAATGTGTGCAATGAAACCCTCTGTTTTTACGCGATTTGTTAGGGTCAATTTGGTTGGGTTGCAGGCTAGCTGGCAGGTGTGCTGGGAATTTTTGTTTGTGTGTTATTTCTAAGTAGGTGTATGTCAAGACAAAATTAAAATGCATACACATTTACCCATATGTTATCTCCATGCTGGGAGTACAGAAATAATAACTGTTGATGTGCCAGAAATATAGTGAGTTCCTACCTTCCTCTTTGATATAACAAAGTGTATTTTCCTAAGCATGTGGTGTCAGCCCTACCTACTTTATTTCTGATGGATTTCAAAGAACACAGACCTGCCCTCATCCCTCTCCCTCCCTCCTTCTCATCTACATAAGCCTTCGCTGCACACAGGCAGAGAAAAAAAAAATATCAGCTCATTTTTTTTCTTTGCAAAATAAACAGGTATTTTTGCACCTATAAAACAGACATAACTAAACACTTTTATTGGTATATCTAGCAGATCAAAAGGGAACAAATAAGAGAAGTTTATTGTTATGGTTTACACTTTAAATATCAAAAGTACGAAAGCTGCACATTTGAGATAATATATGATACGCATAACGTGGAAGTGATCTGTCATAAGCAGATTGTAATTGTCTTATGCTCTTTGTCAAGGTAACATGCCCTATATTAATATTCAGAGATGAATGCAGTGTGTACATATCACTCATGCACTCATACTATACTTAGTGAAATGGTTCTTACCATCCTCTGATTCAGTGGTCAAGTATCTCCTCTGCTTGACATTTGATTAATAATATTTTAGTTTAAGGCTTGCAATTTGAATGACACATTAAGCCAATCACCAGCTGCTCATCATCATATTGCTTATTACAACTGTCAATGGTAACAGTGTAGCAAAAGGGCACAGTGTGATGGAGAAATACTCTCAAATGTCTTTGTACTTTGAGAGCCATGGGGAGCGAAGTCCTCCAAAGGGTAGTGGATGATAAATGACATTAATGTAAATGTTCCACACATGACATTGGCTCCAACTGAGTGTCTAAACTTCATTAACTAACTCAAGCTAAAAAAAAAAATTACAAACTTTTGACTTTAGTATTGTGTCTTTTTATAGAAGATAGATGTGTTTTGGTATATTTCATTAGCATATATTATTTAGAGTTTATTTACAGTTGTTTTCATTTTCAACAATATTTAATTCTAATTGACATTCCATTTTATGTATATAATGCTCTTTTATTGGAAATTGCATAATCCTTTTGTGAGTGCAAACCTATTGATAAGCCAATATCAGGTGCAGTAAAAAGAAACTACATTTTTCAGCTTTTTTTTTTTTTTTCTACATTAGGAAAGGAACAAACATGTATATGTACATAGCATCTCTCTTACTCTATAATACATGTAGTATAAATCGCAAAGGGACATTTTAAAGTGTGAGTAAACTCCCATGTATGATGTTTCCCTATAGGTAAGCCTATAATAAAGCCCCCACTTCACTCCCATGTATGATGTTTCCCTATAGGTAAGCCTATAATAAAGCCCCCACTTCACTCCCATGTATGATGTTTCCCATTAGGTAAGCCTATAATAAAGCCCCCACTTCACTCCCATGTATGATGTTTCCCTATAGGTAAGCCTATAATAAAGCCCCCACTTCACTCCCATGCATGATGTTTCCCATTAGGTAAGCCTATAATAAAGCCCCCACTTCTCTCCCATGCATGATGTTTCCCTATAGGTAAGCCTATAATTAAGCTCCCACTTCACTCCCATGTATGATGTTTCCCATTAGGTTAGCCTATAGTAAAGCTCCCAATCCACTCCCATGTATGATGTTTCCCATTAGGTTAGCCTATAGTAAAGCTCCCAATCCACTCCCATGTATGATGTTTCCCTATAGGTAAGCCTATAATAAAGCTCCCACTTCACTCCCATGTATGATGTTTCCCATTAGGTAAGCCTATAATAAAGCCCCCACTTCACTCCCATGCATGATGTTTCCCTATAGGTAAGCCTATAATAAAGCTCCCACTTCTCTCCCATGCATGATGTTTCCCTATAGGTAAGCCTATAATAAAGCTCCCACTTCACTCCCATGTATGATGTTTCCCTATAGGTAAGCCTATAATAAAGCTCCCACTTCACTTCCATGTATGATGTTTCCCATTAGGTAAGCCTATAATAAAGCTCCCACTTCTCTCCCATGTATGATGTTTCCCTATAGGTAAGCCTATAATAAAGCCCCCACTTCACTCCCATGTATGGTGTTTCCCTATAGGTAAGCCTATAATAAAGCTCCCACTTCTCTCCCATGTATGATGTTTCCCTATAGGTAAGCCTATAATAAAGCTCCCACTTCACTCTCATGTATGATGTTTCCCTATAGGTAAGCCTATAATAAAGCTCCCAATCCACTCCCATGTATGGTGTTTCCCTATAGGTAAGCCTATAATAAAGCCCCCACTTCACTCCCATGTATGATGTTTCCCTATAGGTAAGCCTATAATAAAGCTTACATATAAGTACAGTAAATATTTTCGAAACGTGCACCATTTAAGATCTATTTACTTTAGATGCAGCCTGTGACGGCACATGTACTCTGAAGGTACGACACGCCCGTGCCGTTCCTTCAGAGCCGTGCCGTGCATGGGGGTGATGTCATTGCCGCCTCGGGCATTCATATCGCCGATGCCTGCAAACACGGAAAGAAGACCGGGTGAAGATGGAAGCGCCTTCAGCGGTGACAGCGGGCCTTTTCAGGTAAGTCTGTCAGAATATGTTAGTATGGGATGCATACTAGCACATTATGACTTAAACAGCCCGGGGCCCAATTATTTTTTTTTATTCCACTTTAACCAATTTTATCATGTAGAAATCATGTTATTTTTGTTAACCCAATTTGTTGTTTTTTTGGTTTTGCAGAAGATAAAATGTCTGACAATTGAAGCCTAGTTGCTGGAAGCAACGGACAGTTTATGGCTTCTTTTTTTTTAAAAGAGAGGAAGAAAATGCTCTAGGGGTATAAATATTCTTTGTATTAATGCATGGAGCTATTTTTAACTAACAAAGAGAGTCTGTTGTACATTATCAGCTTGCAAGCAACTATTCCATTCTTTTTTTTGTATTGCACTTAAAATACAAGGGACGCTTTGTCCTCTGCATAAATCTATCTTATGGTTTTTAGGACAACAGTTCTGAGATTTCTAGAACAGAAGAGTGCTTGGGCATTGCTTTATGAATCCTCAAGCATTGTACCTTCCATCCATTGATGTGTGTATCATAATTTTATATTTTGATGATAGCAGAAAAAAGGGTTTTAAAAAGCTGTGCTTATTCAGCAGTGTGATAACTATATAATTTATGGTGTGTGCCAATGTTCCTGGATCAGTAGAAATCGTAGGTTTGGGCAGTGATGTTCCTACTGTGATTGCTGAATACTAATCTCAAGAGTTTAGTCCGGAGTCTTTTCTCTACTAACCCCTGTGTGAAGATTGTGAACATATCATCATGTGGGTACAAAGTACATCTCTGGATCAGGACCAGCAGGACTGGAAAAAAAAACTTGAGTATATTGTGCCGATGCATTTTGATTCATGGTTTCCTTGTATGATGATGTTCATCTTTATCCGGGATGTACTTTGTGTGCAGTTTATGGCTCTCCCAGTAGATGTCATGCCTTCACAAGTTTATGATCATATGAGCATCGTATTGGCTCATATTAAACCTATAAGGAGATTTTGGGTGCTGTAGGTCTCTGGAAGTCCGATGCACTCGCAGCCCAATTGTAGTTGTCCAGTGCTTCATAAGTAATATAAATTGTTCCACAGAGTGTGCTATTTCAGGAGCTGTGCTAGTTGTGATAGGTTTGTAGACAGTTGTAACCTTTTTTCTTTTTTTTTACACAAATTAACTATGTCCAAGATTACAATCAAAGCTGTGTCTGATCTCATTGTAAGTTGCATTTGCAGAACTCCAGGCAAGCCATTAAACACACAGCTGAAATATATATATATATATATATTTTATGGTTTATCTGCCACAAAATGTAATTCTGTTCAGCCAATCTTTTGATTTACATTAAAACCTTGGTTTGAGAGCGTTTTGAAAGACGAGCAAATTTTTAAAATTAATTTTGACTTGATATACAAGCGATGTCTTGATATATAATTAGCGTCACGTCACAACTGAGTATAAAACAGAATAGAGGCGCAATAACAATATGGTTACATTTAAGGAAGGTACAACATTTATCAACTCATATGGATTATGATTAAAACAGGCACCTAAGAATACAAGCATCCTGGGCACACTGGCAGTTTTTTTTAAAACTCTCCTGCCATATAGATCATCCTTGATGACACAGACAGCGGGACTCGGCCTACCCCCCCCCCCCCCCCACTCCCATGTCAATGGATTTGATTAACAGCAGCAGGTGCCAATATCTCATGCTGCTATCAATCTGTCCAATGAGATAAGAGTCAGTGGCTGGAGTCCCTTAGTCTCATGCATGGCGCTTAAACGAATGGGCTCAGGCAAGAAGAAGGTTTTTCACTTTAATGCATAGAATGCATTAAGGTGGACTTTAAGACTTTACAACCCCTTTAGTTCTGGGAGAAAATCACAATGCATTTTATTTTGTATAAGGCTTTATGCACACAGGACGTTTATTTAACTCTCCTAGAAGCCAGCAGCATTTTTGCAGAAAAAATGCCTGACGCTTGTAAAAGTGTCTAAATCTTTTAGGAACTTTTACAGGCATCAAGCGCTTAGGTGGTAATTCATTTAATTGGCCAAAATAATTCATTTATTCTTTAGCCTTTGAAATTAATTAAAGCTTAAGATATAAATGCGCCTAGCATTTATGCACTTTCAGCAGCTTTAGTAGCATCTTTTTCTGCCCAAACTCCGCTGTTCCTGGACACACTGGCAGTTTTTTTTTTTTTTAAACTCTCCTGCCAAAAAATGCTGATAAAAGCCTATGTGTGCATGGAGACATAGGCTAAAATGCAGGGGAGTTTAGAAGCAAGAACGAAAATGCCGTAAAAACATCCAGTGTGGTCTGATGCACTTTGGGTGTTTTTACAGCTGCTGCTTTTGGGGGTCAGGCATTTTTTTCTACAGCCAGTAAACTCCCCAGCATGTTATAGGCTTTTATCAGCATTTTTTGCCAGGGGCGTTTTCAGGCTGGGAAAAAAACCCAGAACTATTGCATTTGAGGAGGAATTTTGCAGCTGTAAAAACGCTCTAATACTGAAAAACGCGGCAAACATCTGCCATTTTTGAGCCTTTTGTGGGAGTATAGTTTTGCTAAAAACGTAGCAAAACGTTAATGCAGTAATCCTGCAAAGCTCTCATTTTTAATGTAGCATTCTACAGCTAACGTTACTGCCACTTTTATAATGTCCATTGTGCATGAGGCCTAAGGGTTTAAATATTGCAGTTCATATGTGTAATTGGGCTGAATATTCCCACAATGTATTACAGTATGTGAACAGTCTTAACTTCTTTATAAACATCAATGTTTCTTTTGGACTGTGGCCTGCTGCCATGAGCTGATTGTCCTGTCTTCGGAACTGTGCATAGAAAGTAATCAGTAGATTGAGTGCTTTTGTAGCTCATGTGTCATTCATCACAGCATATCACTGAAGGTAAAGTGAACCAGCCTAAAAAAGGTCACAATACTCATGATGCACAAACACCTTGTTGTACCTGCAAGTAATTTTTTTTGTATTTTTTAGTCTTTAGTCTTTAGTCTTTAATTCTCATACATAGCAGGGTTGTAAAGTCTAAACTTTTTTACCTTCATGCATTCCTTGCCTGGAGGTAAAAAATGTTTAAGTGTCAGCACCCCTTTACTTACCTGAGACCTTATTCAATCCCGCGCTGTGCACGTCTTTTCTCCCCTCACTTCCTGGTCTCGCTGGCTTTGCTGGGGCACTGGGAGCAGCAGCACAGGAACTCAGGTGCGAGAGAAAGGGGCTTACCATGGGGGCACTGGCCAGGGAGGAGAGGCCAAGACCGCTAGCGGGGGACCTGAAAAGAGGAGGAGGTTCCTGCCCGCTCTGTCCGATTGCTGCCCCCCCCCCCTCCATTAAAGAGAACTAGTCATGACTAGGCTTATATAAACAGTTTCTGGCATGTCAATTACCTGACCTTTTATGTTGCACAATCAGTATGTGGAAAACAGGCTTAGAAGCTACAGTAAATCAGGTAGTTGATTCTCAGGTACTTTTAGAATTTGAAGGTTATGCGCACAATGTACATCTCAAACAATCACAGATAGGCACAAACAAGCTAAATGTGATACAATGGTAATATATGTCTATAGATGAATTTAGGGAAAGTGGTAATATGCTGAGATGTTTAAAGAATTTTATTGTGTTACATATTGCCTCTTCCCTGAGCAAGATTGGTATATGTTGAAAAAAGAAGCTTGAGGACCTGTAGCTGAGTGTTCATTTTACCTTATTGCCATAATACATTACAACATAGCTGGGCCATCCTCTGCTAATGACTGTCCCATGTTGGCATTGTACTTTTCTAACCTGGAGAAGGTAACATACTTGCTTTAACCCTTACATCAGCATTATAAATTGCTCACTGTAAAAAAAAAAAATGTTTTAAAATGTGATTGATGATAGTACATTTGCTTTTCTGTGTAAAGACAAAGGGCAGACAGTTGGCTTCTTGTCTAACAGTTATTGCAATAATAATAATTTGCACACTTAATTTATCTCTGCCTTTCTCTAGATGTAGCATTCTGTTTTGGTAGCTTTTGGTTTAATGTACAGTGTTAAATAAAGAAAGTTCATGGTACTTTTGTGATAAAGTCACACTTGCTTCTATCTATTTCTTCTTTGCATAACCACCTATAGATCATGTAACATAGATTTTAATATTTTTGACATGCAGAGATTAATTATAATTTGTCTCAGATTTTATTCAGGGTTGCACTGTGTAACAAGTATAATAACTGATAGAAAATATACATACAATTCTTCAGTAAACATTATAAATATGTTCTCTGGATTGATACTGCCTAGTGTAATTCCTTTCTATAACGTGCCATGAACATATACTTGGAGTTTAGCATGAAATAGCTAGATGAGGCTAGTGGGAAGAAGGAATCATTGTTTTCTTTTCACAGCCCTGCATTCACATCTCCCTCTTATTATTTGCAGCAGATGTGAACCAGAACAATGGCACCTCATCCAAGGGCACGGCGGTGACTGACTCCACAAGCACAGAAGACCCCCAGGATAATTGGAAGCAAGCCAACTCAACTGACCCTCGCCCACATTTGGTCCGCCTATTTTCCCGAGATGCTCCAGGAAGGGAGGACAACACCTTCAAAGATCGGCCTTCTGAGTCAGATGAGCTTCAAACCATCCCAGAGGACAGTGGATCAACTTCACCAGACACGGATTTGATGGCCTCTCAGAAACTGTCCCGCCACGGATCAAAGCCAATGGCTTCAGCAAGCACTTCAGACCGCTCTAGATATGGCCATGGAGCTCACAGCAGATACAGAGACCCAGGCTTTTTTGACTCCCTGGGCAGGTTCTTTGGAGGTGACAGACACGTTCCTAGGAAGGGAAAGGTGAGCACCGAGGAATAGGCAAAAACTAACCAGAACAAATACATGGTGACACAGAGGACAGATTGCATTAGTCTTTACCTAAAAAAAAAAAAAAAAATACCTAAGAAACATGCTGATTCAAATCATCTTAATGCCTCCTTTACTAATCTTGTGTATTCATGTTTTACTTTAATTCTGCCATAAGTAGATAACCTGTTACTGTTTAATAAAGGCAGTGCTGTTTTCTGACTGCTAATATATCATCTATGCTGTGTACATGTAGATTTTTACCCAATGCATTTAGCAAAGGTACATTGATTTGTTGTGTTGTGGTTGGGTGTGGCTTTAGCAGAAGTCAATCTAAAATTGGTACTGGTGTACATGTGAATTCCAGACTACTCTCTCTGCAGCCCATAAAATTAAAAAAAAATTCACCTGGGCTTTAATATGCAGTATGTCTTTTTTAAATATTGATCCTTCTTTTCCGGTTTGGTGTAGTGCCTTATTCCACAAGAGATGTGTCTGACATCTTACGTGCCATCTTACCTGGAAAGCATTTTCAATAATCGCATATTGCAAGAATGTTAGCTTATCCAAACTTCTTAGCACTACAGCCATCAGCACCAGTTTTGTTTCTTAAAACTTGAACAGTATTTTACTATTCTCTAATAAGTAGAACACCAAATATGGTCCAAGCTGCTTGGCAAGTGTAGACTTATGGAGATATCAGCCTAAAAATTTACTGAAAATGTTTCATTTTATGGTACCATTAATTAATACGCTGGCACAGACAAATCTGCATGATTGCTGCCACTTAATTGACCCATACATTGAACATGCCATTAATATAATTATGACAGTTATTGGTCACAATTTATATATCAGAAATTCAAGGCCAACCAGTAACAGGTGACCTGCCATTGCATATGTGTGCTGTTTACCATGTCTGTGTGCACAATTCTATACAATGTGCAAGTATCATAAATAAATATATAAAGAGAGAATGGGGTTGATTTACTAAAACTGGAGAATGCAAAATCAGGTGGAGCTGTACATGGTAGCCAATAAACTTCTAACTTCAGCTTGTTCGATTAAGCTTTGACAAAATAAAAAAAACCTGGAAGCTGATTGAGGAAAAAAAGGAGTGCCAAAAATAAAGACACATAGTAAAAATGGTACCTACGTCCTATCGAATAGATCTTATAGAGCTGAATGTGCACAATACATTCTTTGATCTATAATTTTAGATGTTTTTAGATTTGTTTAGTAAAAAAAGTTTTTTATATATATATCTTGGTTATGTATAGCCTTTGTACGGTACCGTGAAAGTCCAAAATAGCCTCAAACTGCTTCTTTCTGGAAGCTGATTGGTTTCTGTGCAGAGCTGCACCAGATTTTGCACTCTCCACTTTTAGTAAATCGACCCCAATGAGCCTTAGTGTCATACACAACTGCAGCAGATACAAATATACAGTACTACAGATTATATTCAATTTTACAACTGTGTAATAATCAGACCTCTATGTATATTGATTGCTATATTTTACATGAATTGTAAAATTTAAAACCTATATGCTATATGTTTTTTTTATGATGCCAAATTTTTACAAAAATGTAATGGGTCAATGGCATGGCTGGACAAATCCCAGATATCAGGTAGCCATGAGCCTAAATATATATATAGTTGATACCTAAGTTTGAACTGACTGGATACTGAAATCTGCAGGAATTTGTCTATCCCTTGTCATTGATGATCACCTTGGGAACTTTGTTTCAAAATGGTTTATCCTTGTTAATAAATTGTACATTGAGTCTTGGCATTGGCTTATTCCAATGCTTGTAATGATATTTTCAAGCACCTAAATGATCTGTCATTGATTGCTATTGTAAAAAAAAAAGAACCTTTAACTCTCTGAAATATGTTCTGTAGCCTTGACATTTTGAGCCTTTTTGACTCTTATTCTTAATATAAATCAGTGTGAAAGAACTTTAATATTTTTTGTACAGAAAAGAATGACATCTAAGTAGTGTCCGACGTAGCAAAGGCTAGATGTTCAAGGGCAATAGAGGAATAATATGAGATGATACAGATACTTGTATAGAACTGACAAAGGTGCAGGTTGTTCGGTAACTCAACTGGAAGACTTGGACAGAAGTACTGTTCAGTATTCTCTGAGCCAAGGTCATCGCAAGGACAGAAGTGCGCTGTAGTGTTAAAAAAAAAGATTGCTTCTATATCTTTTATGTAGCTACCCTGTTTCCCCGAAAATAAGACCTAGCGTGATTGTCGGTGTTGGCTGCAATATAAGCCCTACCCCCCAAATAAGCCCTAGTAAAAGTCCTTGTAGGTCTTGTTTTAAGGGTAGGGCTTATTTTCGGGGAAACAGGGTAGGGCTTATTTGGTGGGTAGGGCTTATATTGCAGCCATTACCGACAATCACGCTAGGTCTTATTTTAGGGGAAACAGGGTAGCTTTCATTTAAAAATGAACATGTTGTATCATGTGACCATGAGTATTTTAAATGACTTTAGTGTATAGAACATACTACAGTTACATACATAGTTGCCTATGTAATATACTTAGCAAAAGTTATATTCAGGTAATATAGAACAGCTGTAATTACAGTGGTTCATAAGTAAAAGTGGTGCATAAGTGACCCATAGCAATTCATCAGCTTTTACCAGGCTAGTGCCATTAGACTTGTAAAAGCTGGTTTGTGATCTGTGTGTCATCGCACATTATATATCTTTGTATTATGTTATATAACGAAAGTCTACTGTATTAGATGTTTGTTCTTGACAAGCTAACATTAGGGTTCGGATAAGTAGTTTATATTACTGTTTTTGTTCTTTAGGTACGCTGCCATTAGTATATGTAAAATGGTTTATTGCCTCTTTCTTGTTCACATTATGCTTCTCTGAATTGTCTAGAAGTATAGATAAAAAACATAGCTCCTTCTCTACACATTACCTGTTATTTCTTGTTAATCTTTGTTCTATTAAGGGATCAGCAGAGATCTGAATAAATAAGTGGAGCTAACTCCTTATTCCTCTATTCTTCGGTTCCACTTTAAATCACAAGTAATCGAAGAAACCATTACAGTTTTGCAATGTAATTATCGCTTGGCTTTTGTTTAGATTTTAGCTAAAATGATTATGGGTACGCTAAGCACAAGCCAATCCTTTGTTTTATCTGAACAATTGCTTGTTTATGTGAGTGGTCAATCCTACTTTTGTTTGGTGACCACTGTAAAACAGGCTTTATAGAAAGAGCATAAATTTGTCATGCTAATTTCGTAGGCGTAAATATGTCCAAAGACTACATTGTGAATGAATTGGTGTTTTGCGGTACTTTTTAACATGATTGTTGCCAAATTATGGGACTCTGTAACTGTTTATTGTACAGCTATGAACCTTAGATGAAGTACTTTGTATAAATTCTTTCATATGTGACCTATGGTATTAATTATAACCATAATGTACAATACTTTCCATTTATCCATAGCAGTCTGCACAGACATCAGAAAACAAAACAGCAGAGATAAACTCAGGACATACTTTTCCCTCAAATTGTATCATCTCAGGGCACTTTCTAAACTAATGAGTAGAAGGACAATTTCTTAGTACAATGAAGTGTACATAAGTGCCTGTTTTGGATGAAATGTGGGGTCCATCTTAAGCCTTTCTTATCAAACACAGCAGACATAATTCTGCTGAATTTGATCCTCAAAATTGGACTTTAGATGACTTTAAGATTTTAACAGATACAGTTCTGTTTCATTAAAGTTGGAAATCTTAATTCCTATCTAATGTATTCATACGACATTTGCAAGTCTCCACCAGTAACCACTAATCGGAAATTTGTCAGCTTTTGATGCGTGGTCACTAATACATGGATGGATCACAGTAGTTAAGTTGGGGTTTCCATCATTAATTTGTTGGTTGTGCATGCACAGTTAAAATAAGTTGGCTGAATTTCATCAAGCAACACTATTTGCTTGTGTCGCCAAGGTGTATGGCCTTTTGTTACGTGTAACTTTATTCTGAAAGGAGTTTTATATCCAATTGCAGAACTAATTTAAGTTTACAATCAATACATTCATTAAACCCATGTGCACACGGGCTGAATGTCAGGAGACAACAACCAGTTAAAAAAATACCGCCCACATTTGGCCCGTGTGTATGTCGGTGTGTCTGACAGAAGCCATCCATCCATTCTGTCAGACGTGCATGCTGGAAAACCAGCATCCGACCGACTCCCGATCAACATCTCAGCCATTGGCAGAGAGAGCTAATCGGAGTGTTCTGGCGGCAGTACCGTCCCCCTGTCAGAACACAATAGCTCAGCAGGGGGAGATCACTGAACTAACCTTGCATGTTTAGTACATCGGCTCTGAACGGAGCTGACAGTTTTTGGGTTGAACAAAAAAAACGAATAGTGTGTACCCAGCTTAAGAGTGTAGAGAAATAGAAATCTATGTATCTACAAATTTAGAAGTGCAAGCCCTGGTTACTTGCACGAAAATAATCATTTTGAGGTGAGGAGCTTTTGGAACGGGTTTCCTTTGTATGCAACTGACATTAGGTAGTTAATGGATTGTATTACATGCACAAATATTTTAGAGCCTCTATTAAAGCCTTTTAAAACAATCCATATGCTGACGAGCCAAACTGCATATTAACCTGCCTGATTTCTACATGCAAGTATGCAGTGGTAGGATGCCGTTTGTCATGTATGCAATTAGTTAATAGCTCCATACTGTGGCTTTGACTATAGTGACCAGCTGTCCACAGTACGGTCTTTAATCACTTGGTGGTAACTAGGCGGTTGCTCTCCTTGGTACATAAAGTGATGCCTGTCTTAACCTTTTAACTTTTCAATCACAAACAGTTCAAAGTCAGATGGCATCCCCCAGTGTAGGCCATTCTGCACCAGATTTAGGGTGGAGCCCTGGCTATACTTGTATTATACACTCATGATGAGTGTGTGTACTGTATTTTTCTATGTGTATTCTCTGTATGCTCTGATCCAAAATGTAACATGAATTGTGGTACGCTCCTTTTAAGATACAGTGTTATAAAAAAAAAATCAAATATATATATATATATATAATCTATATGCTGCATAGCTACAATGTTTCTTGATTACTGAGTGTTTTTTTAATTTCACTGTAATGGCTCCTTATATCTGCAACTATATTATACTGCTTAAATTGTTACTAACTGCCACTTCTAAACAACTTCAATGTATTTGATTCATGTAATATACTCTGTGTATTTTGATTTTACATGATTGTGTTAATATTGAGCTTTGTATGTTGTATAATAAACATTTATTGATAAAGCATAAATACTAACTGCCTTTTTACTTTGCTAATATTTATTTTATTTGACCACCATTTGGTGGTTCCCGCTGAATAGTTTTATCACTAGATCTGGCTGTCAATGATAAAATTAATGGTTCTGAGGACAAGGTTAAACAAAATGCCAAGCACAAATAATCATCTCAGGGTTTCAGTTGTATGCCCTATATACACTAACTTATTGATTTCCATTAACACAGTTCAACACCCCCACCCCATCATCACCAAATACATGGTATTTGTACTCCCCCATCTGATGGATCACTGTAGAAACAGATGGCTGTCAAATGTCTTCTCCTATACCCATAATTCTGCCCTTTGGGGAGCAGCAAATTAATTAATTAGATCTTATCTTTCTGCTCCCTGCCCCTTTATGAGTTGGAGAGTGATTCCAGGAGAACCTGATTGGCTCTTACTAATGGCACTCCCACTTTCTGTCTGTGTGAAGGGAAATTCAAATATAAAAACAGATTTCAATTGATTTAGGTACACACGGGCCAAAAATGGTCAGTTCAGCAGGAACCGGCCTACATTCGGCCTGTATGTACAACTGTCTGCCTACAGAAGCTGGTCTTGTGACCGGTTTCTGTCAAGCGGGCATGCTGGAAAACTAGCATCCAATCAGCGCTGGCAGCCAATGGCTGACAACACTGATCAGTGTGTTCTGGAGGGGGTCTCCCCTTCAGAACACAAAGGCACACTGGGGGAGATGGCTATACTAACATTGCTTATTTTTTTTGTGTGTGTTTTATTTGTACCCAGCTTTATTAGCAATAAAGCAATGTTTCAATTTACAATGGCCTAGAGTTCACATTTAAGGAAGAAGGTTAATTCCATGTCAGGGATGAGTTGTGGAAGGAACACTAAAACACCCTTACTTTTACACACCTGGCTACAGAGTAGTTATCAGCCCTAGGCAGCAATCCTGGTGCACATGCCTGTTGTAATGTCATAATCCTGTGACAAGCCTGGAACACATTTGACGATCAGGAGTTTTGGCTTCATATGCTTCCAAGGTCCAAACCTTCCCATACCCTCCCTCTGCTGTGTCAGACCTCTACAATCAGTAGGAAGTATAAGCTTTGCCAATTGCAGAGCTAGAGGTCTGACTAATGCTGGCCATAGAGGATTCATTTTTTTTTCATGCAAGCCCGCAGGTTAAATTAAGAAAGAGGAATGGATTCCTCCATCCACACAGACAAGGTGGAGGGAATAATCTTCCCCGCTGGGACATTGAATTCTAACAACGGGACTCTCTGCTGTCAGAATACACTGATATAGCTGCTGATCAACAAAAGTCTTCTAGCATTCCCATTCAACAGATATAACAATCGACTTTTGTCGAACAGCTGCATTTGGATCCACCTAGGGCCAGTTTAAGTAGGGGGCATGTGGAACCTCTCCACTGCTTCCCCAGAGAGCAAGGGTCTCTCACTCTGCAGCTGCTGGCATGGCACGGGCCTTTTTGTTAGGCTGTGGCTGCTTTAAGACAACAAACTAAGAACACCTTTAATTTTGGTGCACATTGCATGTATTTAGCTAAGGCAAAGTGAAGGTTCAAATGGTCTTTAAACTTACACAAAAATGTACTATTTGAGTCTTGCTACATTTTGGATAACACTTGTATCAAAAAGCTTGATTAAATCTGAATAAAATAATTTTATTGTTATTTCCCCACCATACACAGATACATACCTGTATATACTGCTTATGGATTAAGGGTAAGTTCACCTTTTGTAACATGTTACACCCGTATTTAGGGTGGAACATGTATAATGTTCCAGCAGCTGCAGCCTCTCTCCCCCCCCCCCCCCCACCCTCTCTTACAGCAAGCGGGGGATCTTCTCCCCATGGTCCCTGTCATTATTTGAAAATCACACGGCTGTGTGCCCCCACACGCCCGCTTCATTCATTTACAGTTTCCTGTGAATGCATGAACTACAACTACCACTACCCATTGCGGCTGACAGCTTGTTGATCCGAATGGACTGCAAGAGCACTGGCGTGTGGCCTCGTAGTTCATTCACAAGCCCTGCAGCTTGTAAACAGTCAGCCTGTATGTGGCTATGGGCTGATAGCTGCAGGGCTTGTCTGCAGGAGTCTGGCATTACACCCCTGATCCAAAGATCATGGGTAAAATGCTTTCCAGGCTCCCTAGGAAAAAAATTATGAATGCACATTATTTTTCCTGCAAAAACATGTGCATTTATTATTTTTTTCCCAAAAGGTGACATTATCCTTTAAAGTGATTGTAAAGGCCATGTTTTTTTGTACTAAAATAAAAGAGCTTTATCCTTACCTGCTCTGTGCAATGGTATTTAAATTGCTATTTATACAACTGCCATTACCGCTATCACATCCCCCACACACACACACATTCCTCACCGACATATAAAACGCATCTTCTACAGTCAGCACATACTGATTCTGTGTTTTTATTTCAACCACTGAACAAACTGGCACACTTACCATCATTATTCAGTTTAACGTATTAAGATACAGTCAGCTGAACTCTCCAACCAATATGGTGATTTGAGAACTTTCCAACAATGGAATGAATGTTTACTGACGCTGTAGCACATCAGAACAAAACAACATTGCTACATTAAAAAACTGCCCTGGTCAGAAAATAGAATTTAGCCAGAAATATTTTTCTGTACTGCGTGGGTGCTGCAGGGGGGAGATAAGTCTCAAGTTTAGTGGATTATTTTTTACAAAGGTTATTTTTTAGTCCTAACCATGATGAAAAAAAAAATGTCATGGGATGTGTGGTTTCAATCATGTTTTGTAATGTGTGTTGTCTTTTTTAACAAATACAATGTTATTTTAACCTTAGCCCAACATTCACTTTGCTAAACAAACAGCCTCTACTCCTTTTGAACCCCAATGAGAACGCAAATTCACTATTTTCTTTATACCAACACCTTATGTCTGAGCTACTTAAAGCCCCATACACACGGTCGGACAATCCGCGGACCAGGTCCGTCGGATCATGTCCGTCGTACTTTGTCCGATGTTGGTTTTGCGTACACACGGTCGGACAAAGTTGTCGAAAAATCCGATCATTCTGAACGTGGTGACGTTTGTTGCCTACGACGGGACTACGTAGAGGCTAGTAGCCAATAGCTTTGGTCTTGTAATGTGATCTGAGCATGCGTAGCACTTTGTCCGGTCGGACAACCGTACACACGATCGAATTTTGTGTGATCGGACCGGGTTGTAGGCAAATCTATCCAGCAGGAGATAAGACTTTGTCCGTCGGACAATTCGACGTACACTGTCCGATGGTGCATACACACGGTCGGATTTTTCGACAACATGGTCCGATCGGACAGAATCCATGAAAAAGTCCGACCGTGTGTATGGGGCTTTACAGTGATCGCCACATTACAGGGAGATTATAAATGTTTTTTGGGGGGTTTTTTTTACAATGTATCACCAGCCAGGTTCTTAGGAGTAAGGCAAACATATGTTCACTTTAATTACTTAATCATGCGTGAACAAAATCCTATTAGTGGCAAATCCGCAAAAAATTGTAATTCATAAAATCACTTTGAAGAGAAAAGTAAAACACTTTCTGTTAATGAATACTGCATAAAAAAAGAAAATGCTTGTACAGAGCTGCAAATGACATGCATGCAGCTTACCCTTTCCCCCCCCAATTGTCTGCTGTTATGGGGTCTGGACTAACACTGCCCACATGTATTTCAAGCATAGAATTCTTTCAGAGACATTCCAAAAGGAATAAGGTAAGTCAGTTTACTGTCTTTAACTGCTTCCTGCCCAGCCTATAGTCAAATGACAGCCAAACGGGAGCTTTCTAATCCTAGGTGGACTTCATATGACGTCCCCCTAGTCATGTGCCTCTTGCGCACGCTAGCAGCCGCCCTGCAGCTTGATCTGTCACCCACTGTGTTCAAAGGACACAGCGAATGACAGATTATTGTACAGGGCTGGCTCCAGTACCATGTGATCACTGTGACCAATCAAAGCGATCGCATGCAGAGTTGCCAACCATCAGTAAATTTACTGATAGTTTGTAAAAATCTGTGATTTTTTTTTACAGCTGTCTGTAAATATCAAGGGCTGATAATTTGTCATGCTGTGTTGGGTTTTTAAGTGTATTGTCAGTGTTTCCATATTTTGTGTATACTGTTTAAATATTAGTTGTCTTAGTTTTTAATAGGAGTTCCCTCCTTTTTTTTTTTTTTTTAGGTCGCCTGTAAAAAATGTGCACATTTAATACATTTTACATGTTTTGTCAGTAAAAAAAAAAAGGTTGGCAACACATGTCAGTTATACTCAATGCATGGCTTTCATTCATAGCCATTCATTGTGTACTATTGTTATGATCTCTCTGATTGATCACAGTGATCACACGGTACAGACAGGGCCAATCACAATGCATCTGTACCATGTGATAGCTGTGGGTTTTAACTAATATCACAATAGTACACACTGGCAAAATAATATACCGTATATACTCGAGTATAAGCGGACCCGAATATAAGCCGAGGCACCTAATTTTACCACAAAAAAATGGGAAAACTTATTGACTCCAGTATAAGCCTAGGGTGAGAAATGCGCAGCTACTGTAAGTGGAAAAGAGGGTCAACTGTGCCCATTTGCATGCCTCACTGTGCCCATTTGCAGCCATAGGTCCCTTGAACTTCAAACTCTGTAGTTAAGGGTTCTTAGATGCTCTCTAGCTGCATCCAAAATTTGGGGTCTCTGGACCCAAAGGATCCCGAAATGACATTGTTGCAGATGGACACAATTAACTGACTTTGTGGCTCCGTATTTCGGGGCCACTTGTTGCTAGGAACACAAAATTGTGTGTTGTGCTGCAGGTTCCACTTGGTTTTGCACACCAAATTATGGGTTCCTAGCACCAAAGTGGCCCCAAGATACGGGGCCCCAAAGTCGGTTTGGAAAATGTTATTTTCTGCTGCAGAAAAGTGCTTGACTCGAGTATAAGCCGAGGGGGGCACTTTCAGCACAACAAAATGTGCTGAAAAACTCGGCTTATACTCGAGTATATACGGTACACTGATTTGGGTTATTTTTTACCAAGAGATTTTAAGAAATGTAGCAGAATAAACTTTGGTCTAAATTTATGAAGAAATATTATTTATTTGGAATATTTTATAACAGAAAATGTTTCAAAAAGTTAAGTTTTTTTCTGTTTTATATATATAGCAAAACAACTGTGCTGATTAAATACCACCAAAATAAGGCTCTATCTGTCTAAAAACAATAAAAAAAATGTAATTGGGTACAGTGTTGCATGACTGTGTAATTGCCATTCAAAATGTGAGCGCACTGAAATCTGAAGAATAGTCTGGGCAGGAAGGGGGTGAAAGTGTCCAGTATTGAACTAGTTAAATAAAAGGCAGTAAATATTTTTTAGTTATATACAGTACCTACTGTACATTTTATGTTGCTGGTTTTAACATTTAAAGTAAGAGCTTCCACACTTGACCAGAATTAGAACACCAAACAACACTTTTACAGTGCACTATAGATAAGCCACCCGCCTATCTTCTACAATACTGCTTTAGTTGTACCAGATGGCACTTGGCAACTATATCCACAAACTTACATTCCTTTCCTCTCTGTGCATTACCTTCACTCTGCTATGATCAGTGCTGTGCTCTCATATGCAAGCAATTGCTAATGACTTGGCCTTCTCCAAAATGGCGATTGGAACCCAATACAGTCATATATACTTCTGAGATTTCAGTGGTGCCAAAATTGGGTTTCTATTGTGATCATCAATGAAATGCTTTCTTCAGTATCTTGCCCCCAGCCCAGCTTCAGTAGCATACAGGCGATTATTATAAAAATCTGAAATATTGTTTTGAACATTTACTCAGTGATGTTGAGAAAAGGCATTGACATAAATAGAGGCCCTTAAGTATGGACTTGGTCATTTGTTTCTAAAAAAAATAAAATCAGCTGGGCAGCAGCGTTGCCAACCTACCAGACTGAAATTTACTGGGGACACCCACAATTTACTGGCACAGCCAAGTTTTTACTGGCATTTCCAAAAGTTACAAAATTACAGTATTAAGTACACATTTCAGTATTTAGGCTACAAATAAATACAATATGCAATTAGCAATATGATTTAGGGTATATGTGAAGGCAATTCCTATTTTATTTTCGATATAGTAAGTAAGTAGCTCAGGGACACACGCAGTTCCGAGCTGAGCGGCATAGCCATATTTTTAACTGGCAACCTTTTCCTGTGACTGGTATTTACTAGCAAGAGAAAAGTGCCATTTTTTTACTGACTGCCAGTAACAATACTGACAGTTGGCAATAGTGCTGGGCAGAAATGTGTACCCAAGGGCATGGTAGGCATCTTGTTGTGTCTGTTGTTAGATGTTAAAACTTAAAGTACAACTAAAGGCTAACCAGCTGCAGTTCACTATGGGAGATGTTTCAGTAACAGAGGCAGTGCTGACAATCCAGAAAGTAGTAGGCAGGACAAGGTGTGGCCACTTTCTTTGTGAACAGCTGATAGTCATGCCACCTGTAACATTTCTTCCCACTGTAGTACAAGTATGTCTACATGAAAGTAGCAACTCAAAGTAGCAACTCAATTGATAAGCAGTGCAGTATTGCTGCCACATCGTAGGATGCTGCCACATTGTAGGAAGTAGCATTGGGTGAACCATACTGGCAGACTCAACAAATAGAGAAGAGAAAAGTTGTTAAAATGTTAAACATAAAGTACACTTTAATCAGTGATCTGTCAAGTTTTGCAAAATGTGGTCATGTATGTGCATGGTGCGCCTTGCATGCCTTTGCAATCGTTGCTCATAAATATTACAACATAAGCATACAAGACTTTAAGGCCAACACCGAACATGGTTTTTTATGTTTCGATTGGGCACCACTGGGTTTAATTACCTGCTTACTTTTTAAGTCCCTTGAAGACCTAAATGTTGAGCTTTTTTAAAGTTTATCTGAAACAAAACTTTTATTTTTAGTTTCCGATAGAGCAGGGAAAGTAGAAATCCTATCAATTTTTTTGTCTGTGCCTCCCGCTGGGGGGATTCCCTATTTGTCCTGATGACCAATGTCCCCAGGACTGAAGGTAAGGAGAAACACAACATTCTATGTTATCACCAAAACATGAATAGAGTAGAAATCTTTCAGTGAGAATATGTGCTGACAGCTGTTTAACCCTGACACTGACTAACCCCCGGGAGGGAACCTTACTAATTGCCACTGACATCACCAGTGACACTAATACAGTGATCGGTAATAATACTTTACACTGTCACTGTACTAATGATATTGGCTGGGAAAGGGTTAACATCTAGGGCACCCAAGGGGTTAAATGTGTGCCTAACAATTTGTAATGAGTGCTGATTTTAAGAACAGATCAGTTTACATACCTTTTTTTAAGGCGTTCCAACCCGATCTCCAGCGGTGATAGCTCTGCTGAGTACACATTCGACAACAGCTGTGGAATGAATGGGAAGTGACGTCACCCATAGAGGTACTATGGGGCTTCTGTTGAAGGACGTGTCCCCTACACCCGCCTCCACAACTCAGCCCGGGATCAGAGCTTCCACTGCTGGAGATCAGGTCGGATCGCCTGTAGAAAAGGTATGTATACTGATTTTTTTCTTTACAGGGTTAGATAGGTTAGTGTTTGAATGTTGGTGGCTATAGATGCAGGGATTTTAGTTTTTGCATGGACTTCCACTTTAATGACAATTATTGGGCACTTTGACCAAACATTTCTTTAATATTTCTGATGTAATAATAATACATATTCTGATGCTGATACAACTCTGTGGCAAAAAATATTGATAGCAGTCCTCTTTCTATTTTTTAAATATGGTTATCGAGAGAACCTAGTACAGTACGCTGGAGTCAGCTAATAACGTATTGTAAAACAAAAGAAGAAAATAAAAATGCCTTCATATGTCTAAAAGACTGTTTTGACAACTCTCCTGTTGTTGTTTTTTTTTATTTAACTATAAAGGAAAGGTAAGAAATATTTTCAGAAGGTACTCACTTGCATCATTATTGATGTTTTTTTCCTGAAAGTATCATGTGTGATCCCTGGTCTATGTTTAATCAATCATATATTTTTTGCAATTGTATAGTACAACAAAAGGGAAATCTTTTTACTGTTTTCTTAAGCTATGCTTTCTAATATACATCATAAGTAGCTTTTCCCAAGTGCCCTTGTTAGGGATGAAGGTATTCTACACAATGAAGCAGGGTGCCACTTACTTAAGTGACTCTGATGGTACTATAACTGCTTATTATCTTTGATGAAGGTCATATAACTTACATAACACCGCAAAGAAACATGAACAGCTTGTTCATAAAAATGAATAATACTCTTAAGAATCTAATTTTCATGTGAATTTTGCATTAAAGTCTGCATGTGACCAGGATTTTTTTTTATTCCATTTCAGTCTATCTGAGTTAATTCATTAACACCAAACAGAAGCAATGATATGCAACGTGCTGTAACACATAGGAACCAATTTCGTTTTCTACTTCCTTATCAGATTGAGGAGCAATGTAGTCTTGGATTATTTTTACCATGTATTATATAGACAGTGTGCCACTGAGTGCATGTTTTATCACGGATACCTGATAGTTTACGTTTTTGGGGTTATATTTGATATGTGCAAAGAGAGATCACACAAATACTTATAAGTATAACAAATACCGTATCTGCTGACTTTTAATATTAGGACACTTACCTGTTCACCCCAGAAGATTTTTCAATTGGCTGTCAGGTGCTGCTGCTGCCATCTCCACTAAGGGAAACTGAAGTGAAGCCTTGTGGCTTCACAGCCGGTTCCCTACTGCGTATGCGCAAAGCTTGCTGTGCTTTGTGAATGCCCCGGCGGCGGGGGAAAGAGGTGGGGGCCTAACTTCTGGCTGATCTCGCCACAGCAAGATCAGCCAGAAGTGGGAGCGGGTACCTGTCAAAACCAGGTACCCTTCCCCCTCCCTCCCTGAAAGGTGCTAAATGTGACAGCAGGGGGCGACGAAAACAGGGGAGGCAAACAAGCGGAGATTTCCCTTTTGGGTGGTGCTCCGCTTTAAGTAATGACAGAAAATTTAACAAGAATACTTCACTAAAGATGCTTTTTCGCCACAAAGTCTCACCCACTTGCACGGCATGACAGGTGATCACAGATGCATGTATATGATAGCAAGCTCTGACACAAGACTGAATATTCTAAGTCATAACTGTAGTATATAGGGCTTGTGTGTAAGGAATGGCCAACCCACCCCCACTGGAGCTTGGCTTGTCCATATAGTCACTTTACAATGACATTCTTATACCATGAAGTCATCTAAAGTAACTAGGATATTGGAGGCTTTCGATATTGAGACAACCTTCAGGAAACATGAAATATGCAATTTCCCCATCAGTGCACCTACTGTGTGTTTTTTTTAGCCCCATTCACAAAGATGTGAGTAATGTTTATATGTAATATAAGAATTTGATATAATTAATTTGCAAGCTGAGTTTGAAATATGAATCAGAATATCCTATTCTATTGCAGCAATTAATGACTTGTGACCAATACCATATGATTGCACTTGCACTTGTCATATGAAAAACTGGCAGGAGTTACAACCATCCCTTACTGTATACTAAAGTCTTTGGTTAGAGATTCTTCAAATTTAGGGGAATTCAGATACCAAAATTCCCTGGGACCTCATAGGTACACCATGGAAGTTATACATATTGTAGAATAAACATATGCAAATGGAAACTGCTAAATGCAGGGAGCACATGCGGAACCACCCCAATAAATTATGAGTAACCTACACAGGGAGTATTCCCTTTTTTGTCAAAGAGATTCTTATTTTAATGTGTCCCTGGAAAAACACCTTTATCATCTTTATAGACATTATAAACCTGTCATTCAATATCTGCAATTTTGACCACTGCAGGTGACAGTCAAGCTGCCAGGGAGATACAAATAGATAAAGAAAACAGCCATGCATCATTGTCCGACAAATAAAATCAATTCCATTATAATGGTTTCTCAAACAGCCAAATGTTCTCCTTTATTGCCATAGAAATAATCACAGTGAGATGGTTCACAGCACTTTAGTGCATTAAAGCAACTGCGTACAAAATTCCCACACTGGGTAAAACAAACAGCCACCTAGCTTTAAACAGCAGAATATGCTAGGTTTCATGTACGCCCTACAGTGAACAAGGAGAAATAAGCTGACTTGTCATTTTGCAAAGAAATGCCTCCTTAGGGGTTCCAAAAGTAATGGCTTTATTGGTTAACCTGGAAAGCCTGTAGATAGGCAGTGTATGTATTATTGGTTTTCAATTTCATAGGGAGAAACCCATTTTCTTAAAAAGAATCTAATGTAATAAATATTATTAGACTGTAATGGCTTTAAACAATATTTCTAGAATCCTTAATGAATCTTGGAAAATAAGACCATCTTGGAAGTAGAGATTGACTGAAAAAGGGTGCTCTGCACCCCCTCCCAACCACTTCTTCATTTCTGTTATAAAGATCTTGTGCTGCAGGTCGGAATGTACATTTATGGCATGGTAACTAAACCACTAGTATGATAGGTCATTTTAGCATGCCTTAAAGTGGAAGTAAACCCTTCCATATGACTTTGGCCTACAGGTAAGCCTAGATTAAGAAGATCGAGGATAAGGACGGCTTCGGGGCTTCGTTTTCAGGTAAGTTTTTCATAATGAGCTAGTATGCTATGCATACTAGCTCATTATGCCTTTGCCTTGCAGGGTGTCTTTTTTTTTTTAAGAGGCTTTACTTCCTCTTTAAAGAGTAGCTTTAGTCATTTCTTTAAACATTAGAAGTCAGCAGCTACAAAAACTGTAACAATAAACAGACACTCACTTGTCCAAGGTTCCAGCACTGTCCTCACCCAAACTGGTTTCTTCACAGGTCTTCGGGTCCTTGCGCCAGCATGTTGACCGTGGGCAGCTTGCAGCTTTAAAGCTGGCTGCCCACTGCCCACTTTGCATGCACAAGTCGTGCCACACGTTGTGAATGGTCCCGCAGCCTTCTGGGACCTGTGATGTGTCCTTGAAGTCTGTGGGCAGGGGGGGGGGGGGGCAGAACCTCCACTCAGATCTAGTAAGTGATCTAAATAAAAGTATAAGTGGGTACCTGTCAAAACAAGGTACCCGCTCCCCCCCTCCCTCCAAAAGAAAAAAAATGTTCCAAGTGTGGCGGAGGAAGAGCAGAACTTCCCCTTTTGCGTGAAGTTCCACTTTAAGTACCCTTGCAATTTGAAAATTCAGGGCCAGCATCTGCATCTAAGATTAGGCTTCCCTATGATTCCCTAAATCAGTCCTGTGCACTCCTACTGTGTTATCTCAAGGTGTAATTCGCTCTTCCAAATCTTATCTTGGAAAAGCTTAGTCTCTATGATATAAAGAATAGGTGAGTGGGAAAGTTTGAGTATTTTAGCAACAACTGGGCAGGGCTGACACCACAAACATGCTGTGCTTCACCTCAAAATAGGATTTGGGGGCTAAATGTTATTCTGGCAGAACAACATTTTACTGTACTTTCAGGGCTTTTAAGGGGGATACCTTTTTGGAAAATGTGGGCGTATTGCATGCTATTTTTCTTATTTTGCCCTGACATATGCTTTTAGAAACTTGTATAATAAAAATAACATTAAGGCTACTTTCACACTGGAGCGGTGGGGGCGCTGGCGGTAAAGCGGCGCTATATTTAGCGCCGCTTTACCGGCGTTTTAGCGGCGCATTGCGGCCGCTCGCGGGGTGTTTTTCCCCCCCGCGAGCGGCCGAAAAAGGGTCAATACCGCCCGCAAACCGCCGCTATTGCGGCGTTTTGCGGGCGGGTTCGGCGCGCTCCCCCATTGTTTTCAATGGGACCGGGCGCTATAGGAGCGGTAAATTTACCGCTCCTATAGCGAGCCAAAGATGCGGCTTGCAGGACATTTTTGAGCGTCCTGCAAGCGCACCGCTTCAGTGTGAAAGCCCTCGGGCTTTCACACTGAAGGAACAGCAACAGCTGTTTCGGGTCGGTTTGCAGGCGCTATTCTTAGCGCAATAGCGCTTGCAAACCGCCCCAGTGTGAAAGGGGCCTAATGCTTTACCACATTGAACAAATTAGCAAAACAAGTTGTTGAATTAGTACAGATATTTAATTGCCAAAAAATCTGCTTCATGGGTAAAGTCTGCATACAAGAGCCTTATAGAGTGGTACTGAAGCAGCATTGAGAGCTTTTAATCAAAATCTGATCTCCCTCCTATAATTCAAAGTAAAGAAACACACGAATAAATATATATTTCACTGAAAACATTTCTTATACTTAATTTCTTATGAATTCAATTATGTTTTTGTCAAAACAACATTCAGTTCTTTAACTCACTGGACAGGTTATGTAAAGGTTATAAATGTGCTACTGAATAAAAAGTGGAACGAAAGCTGTAAAAACTTTTCTTTTTCATCAGTTTCTTCTCTAAACGAGAAAATATCAAACCAATGGCCATTTCACAGCAGGACATGTCTGGGTTCCCTTAGTTTATTATTTGATAAGAAGATAATTAGTTTAGATACAAATTTTACCTCCGACGAATATAACGATTTGGTGCTATTTTCAAGTACTGAAATCATTTAAATGTGTTTAAAAAATAATTGATATTAGATATCCAGCAGCTATTGGCGAAGGCTGATAAATAACCATCAGATCAGTGTGACCTGGTACATTAAACATCAATAAAGCTGTATTATTAGCAGCCACAGCATGATTTGATACAGTTTTGATCCAGGAAAGAGAAAAACATTTCAGGCATTAATACCATAGGAGAAAATTTGCCCATTTACTGTATACTCCAAAGAGTTTTCTTTTTCAGAGAATGCGTAAGGCTAGGGTTACAGGTTAATCTTAAAGTACACATGTACCTAGACTATGCAAGTTAAAGTTTAAACATATTCTGAACAAGCAATTAAAACAAGACCAGACTAACCCCTGTAGAGATAGGCATTATGAACTAATTCATCTTTAAATTTCACAACTGAAGTACTGAATTTGCAGCTCTTCCCAACTTATTTTCTATGGCAGGAGAAACTTGCCAACCTTCTAATGTAAACACATAAGATATGTTCTATGCCTTACCCCTACTTTGCTTTAACCGCTTCCCGACCGGCCACTGCATATATACGTCAGCAGAATGGCTCGGGCAGGCAGAATCACGTACCTGTACGTGATCGTGCATGTGCCTGCCCGTGGGTCGCGCGCGCGCCGCTAGCGGCGAGCTCGCGACACGGTCGGGAGCTCCGTGACCCCGGCCGCGGGACCAGCGGACCCGATCGCCGCTGGTATCCCGCGATCGGGTTACGGAGCGGAAGAACGGGGAGAGGTCTATGTAAACAAACCTCTCCCCGCGCTTCCTACACTGACTGTCAGTGATCGGCGGTTCCCTGTCATCGGGAACGCCGATCAATGACGTCACACGTACAGCCACGCCCCCCTACTGTAAAAAAAACACAACACGTCACACTGACTCCTCCCCGCCCCCTAGTGGTTAACCCCCTAACTACAACTGTCATTTACATAGGAATCAGTGCTATTTAAATAGCACTGATTGCTGTATAAATGACAAATGTCCCAAAAATGTGTCAAAAATGTCCGATGTGTCCGCCAAAATGTCGCAGTCACAATAAAAATCGCTGATCACCGCCATTACTAATAAAAAAAAAATATTAATAAAAAAGGTATAAAACTATCCCCTATTTTGTAAACGCTATAACTTTTGCGCAAACTAATCAATAATCGCTAATTGCGATTTTTTTTACCAAAAATATGTAGAAGAATACGTATAAACTGAGGAAAAAAAATGTTTTTTTATATATTTTTTGGGGATATTTATTATAGCAAAAAGTAAAAAATATTGCATTTTTTTCAAAATTGTCGCTCTATTTTTGTTTATAGCGCAAAAAATAAAAACCGCAGGGGCGATCAAATACCACCAAAAGAAAGCTCTATTTGTGGGAAAAAAAGGACGCCAATTTTGTTTTGGAGCCACGTCGCATGACCGCGCAATTGTTAGTTAAAGCGACGCAGTGCCGAATTGCAAAAAGGGGCCTGGTCCTTTAGCTGCAAATTGGTCCGGGGCTGAAGTGGTTAAATATAGCAGCTATTTTTGGGGGGGCTTTGCTTTTTTCTTTCTGATGGCCCCACCCCCTGTTGCCATTGGCCTATGCCAGAATGACGCATCCTGCTCCTGAAGTACCATGGGAACCCCCCATCACATATCCCAGGAGGCTTCAGGAGCCTGTTTAAAAAACACCCTGGAGGTGGATCTAGCACATAGTCGAGGGCTGGGCTGTCTGAACACGGAAGCGGCAGCCAACTGAAGAGGACCAAGACTGCGGCATGAGACACAGGCACATGCCTGAACCGTGGATTGCTGTAGGACATTGCTGGATTCACTGGACAGGTGAGTGTTTTTTGAATTTTCCCAAGTGTAAAAGGTAAAGGGGGGGGGGTGTAGGGGGAAGTTAAAGGCATTGTACACTTTCAAATGTGTTTGTTGCTTTAACTATGTAATAGTGTAGTTGTATTTCCTGTGTCACTTGTTTGCCTTGCCCTGTAATGTTGAAGTGTCATGGCTGATCAATTCCAATATGTCCATGAATTAATCCATGGTCCCACCCCCTGCTGCCATTTCTACCTTGTCCATAGGACATTCAGCTTCTTCTTCCAGTTCACTTAGCATCTTGTGCACGCCTTGCCATTTCCTCACTGTTACATAACAGATGTGGGAGTGAAAATGATATGAAACAGTGCATGGTGATCTCTTTGTTAATTTCACTAACTGGTTGTGTCTTTGTCAAATGTATTTACTGTTTAGCTCTCACCTGCAGAGCATTAGACTGAGAGACTCAGGGATTGTGGGATATGTATTTCCTTCAAAGAAGATGTTAGTTCACAGACTGCAGGCAGAGGTAATGCGTTAACCTGTGCAATGACCTGTGGCATGCCTCATGTTTCTACACAAACAGAAACGTCTGACATCAGAATGAGCAACAAATGACACCATAAAATGTCAAAGAAAGTGTGCCGCGCTAGTATATGCAAAAAAAAATCTCCTGTATATGTATACATGAAATCATGGGGGGGGGGGCATGTTCTCTTTGTCAGTTGATAAATGGTTGTAGAGCAGCTGTGATCATAGGTTTGAGATCAAGGGCACACAGCAAGATGTGAAAGCTAATCTTTTTTGATATTTTGTTCTTACTCTAGACCTCTGTCTCCGTGGTGTTGGTACCATGTGAGCAACGAGGGATGGAGGGAGAAATGTGCTTTACAATAAACTAGAGCAACCCCATGATGTGAACACAGCTTTTATTCCTACTTTAGCCTTACTGAAGAGGAATGACAACATACATTTTGTTACATTTAAATTTTTCTATTTCTATTTTTATTATTTCCATTATTCTATAATTATTCTATTATCTATGTATTTTTCTGCACTGAAAGATCTTTTTTTCCTTGACATTATCCTTAATGGGCAGTTTAGACTCCCTGAATACTTTCTGGGTTTCCTCTATACTTATGCTGATCTGAATAAGGGCTCGATTGGTTGAATATACAGAAATATTAATTTTTTCTTCACAATTAACAACACAGAGATTGAGATATCTACAGCTAAACTTAAAAAATATACATAAGCTACCCTCAAAAAGTCAACTTTGGATGTTTTTGAACTGCCAAGCAGAATTTTGTTGTTTCTTTTCCAAAACAACTAACACTTTTTTTTTTTTTTTTTAACATTTGCAGCATCCTCGTGAGCAATCCTATTTAAGCTATCACACTTGGCACATGTTTAATTAATTGCTTATCCAGATATAAATCTCTTGAAGAAGTTCAACCTTGGGGCCAAACTTCTAACTAGATGATGAGTCCTTTTAACATCTGGTCCTGTTGTCTTTGATAAGCTTCATGAATTTAATCTCTGTAACTCACATCTCAGTTACAAAAGGTGACACTATAACAGCGATAAAAGGACAGATCTGTCACTGACACGTAATTCAGTTTCTGCAGCTATAATATTATAGGACAGTTATGCCAATGTCAATAAGCAGTGCCCTTCCATGAATTCATAACTAAATGCAATATCAACTACGAAATTGTGACTTTTCTGCCAAAAAAAAGCACAAAGTCTTGCTCTTTACTGGGGTTAAACATGTCCATGAGGATTGATTCTCTGATAAATCACTTTATATATATATATATATATATATATATATATATATATATATATATATATATATATATATATCCATTATAATTGAATATAATTAACCATGGATAATGGTCTTGACCTTAAGGAGTAACTGTACTTGAGTGCATGACAAGGTTAAACTCCATGTACGAAGGAGAATAACATTTTAAAGAAGGAAAATGTAACCTTTATCACTCTCTATCACTGGTATAATGAGCTAACAGTCATTTTGATGTGAATGAAATTAAGCAAGGCGTTCAATTATTCCACATATAGAATAGTGAAATATATGTGAAATATCACTTGCACTTGCTTATTTTTTTATTACATTTTTTACCTAAACACCTACAATATTCCTAGCTGGACAAATTGTTTAAAAAAAAAAAAAAAAAAAAAACTGCCAAAGGATTGGTAATCCCGATCAGCTAATCATGTAATCCAGGTGCCCCTTCCAGACCATGCAGCTAAATCTAAGAAATCAATTTTCCTTTCCACAGTTAAAGGTAACGTGGTGGATTTGTATATGCTGTGTAATATTTATGGTCAGGAATAAGAACAATCACTGTAACTTTTTCTGCATATACACAGCCATCGGGTAGAACTTGCCTCAACAGTTCTACAGTCTTGGCAGTGCAGAAAGTTATCTTCTTAGTAGCACTGATCATACCTGTGACAGACCTAGCTGGGACACAGGCTTTTTGAGAGGACTAAATGCGAGCCTCCTGCCAACCGATTATGGGCCCTGGATTTTAAGGGGCACAGGGTGAAGGAGAACCCCAACCCCAGTCACATTCAATGCTTTTTCACAATTAATATGGCTAATCACATTTTTGTCAATTTGTTCAAATCAAGCGTGGAAGATGATTTTTTATTTATTTTTTGTGTTTTTCTGTTTATGCAGTTCCATATATGCAAATTGCAAGAGTGGAATCACTTCTTCAGTAGGAATATGTTTCTATTTCTCTGGACACTGAGGGTAGCATGGTCACTGACATATACAGGATATACATTTACCTATATTGTTACTGATATTCCTTGATTTTTTTTTTTCAGGACGTTCACCTGTCCAGATCCCTGTCCAGATCCGGCTACCTCTCATCCTCTCCCCAGAGGTCTTACTATGGCCATGGAAGACATACTGATGACAACCCCGTTGTTCACTTCTTCAGGAACATTGTAAGTGTTTAAAGAAAAAAATTCCTATCTTGCAGACAAGCCAAGAAACTATTTTGGAAAATTTCCAATGAAAACCAAAAAAACAATCCACTGTTCTTTAAGATACATTACTACCTTATTTGTTTTAGAAAGACTGTGTAGAGAATGAATTTCAACAGAAAAGCAGTTCCTAGTTCATGCAATGGTTGGGGCCTGAGCTGTAAGCTGCAGGGCCAGATATCCATCACTGAAGCCCATAGACGCACAACATTTAGTGCCTAAAGCAACACCATTTGCTAAAATCACCCCTCAACATAGAACATTTTCTTGTTTTGCCTCTACCTCTTGTAGGCAGAGGCTTACTATGCCAGTAGATCCAGCCCTAATCCCTGTGGCCTGGAAGTGGTGGTTGGCAGATATGGGAAGACGTTTTGTGCCCATTGCGCCTATAGAAATTGTTTCACAAATTGTAATGAACATTGTAGGCCAGCAGTGGCTGTCTGCCATTTGTTGAGATGATATCATGTGTAATGTCACAACAGAGTGTTGTTTGCATCTATTTCATGTGATAATATTATAACTATATCTACCTCTAATGACTTTTAATTTATTACCACTTCTAGGTGACACCCAGAACTCCACCCCCTTCTCAACCAAAGGTAAATATTTTATCCAACAAAACCTATTAAAGTATTTATAAAGTGAGGTGAGAACAAATACTCTCTTACCTTCACACAGTTCATTTTTGTAAATGACAAAGTAGAGTACATGGTATATACCAATAAAAAAAATAATAATATAATCTGTATTTTTCATGTCTCAGATATCATCTACAAGGAATAGAAAGTGAAAAAAGATACATCCTCCTAATTTATTTTCTACTTCTTTTGTCCTAATGCTGGTTGGTTTATCTGATCTTAAAATAAATGTACAGGTGGTCCCTGAGTTACGAACTCATTAGGGACTGTCCTCCTGTTCTTAAATCGGAAATGCTCGCAAGTCGGAGAATGCGCAGAAAGACAATTACGGACATTTCCGATGTTGGCCGTCATTTTCCGAGGCTCCGTCTGGCCGCGCATGCGTAGAACGGCCGGAGGTCCGCGGAAAATGGCAAATTGTCCCCACAGCGCCCGGTTCGTAAGTAGGAGAGGTTCGTAGGTCGGGCACCTGTATGGTGTTTTTAATAACCTTATTTTCGTTCAGATTTATTTAAGTAGAACTGTAGGGCAAAACTTTCTTTTTCATTTTGGATAGAGTAAGGGAGAGTTATAACCCCTGTAAGGTTTACTTTTGCCATCCTTGTTCTATTGGGGAGATTTGCCTTAACTTCTTGCCCCATCGCCAAACAGGAAGTAAGTAATACCTGCAAATTTGGGGACTCTCTTGTGGACCCCCAAGTCACCAGAACTAGTGTCTCCATTGGAAGATTTCTCCTCTCTAACTTTTATGGGGACAACCCAAAATCTGAGATTTTCTTTTACTATTACTTTCAATGATAATGGTAAACAGGACAAAATAGAGAAGGTGAATCTCCCTAACAGGGACACAGAGAGCAATAAAAACTGACGTGTTCTATCTCCTCTCCACTCCACTCCTGTCCAAAACTAAAAAAAAAAAAAAAAAAAAAAAGTTTTGCCTTTATTTGTACTTTAAGTTTAGAACAAAAAGTATATTAAATGAGCAGTATGTTTTTTTTGTTTTTAGTATCATGCTTACCTAGCTGAATTTGTCCCCTGGTGCCTCTAACACTGGGAACCTGAGCGATCGAACACCGCTGATCACTCGTTTCTCATAGCTCCGTGAGCAGAGAGCTGGTGACTGTCAGTCAACAACTCTCTGCTCTGCCCACTCTTCTTTTACAGAAGCGCTGTGCTGTAGAGGGGGTGGGAGCGTTTGGCTCAGGCTCTCAGTGGCTCGCTGAGAGACTGACCTGGTTGCTGGTCCAGGCATGTGGGCGGATTCCAACTCTATGGTTGTGATGTCACCCGAACCTGGACCGACTCTGTAATGTCAGCAGACTTTAGCCCGCTCTCTACTGAAAACGGGTCACAAGAGTGCAAAACGAACTGCACTCCTGTGATCCACAGGAGAAGTACAGCCAAACGAGCTTTGGCTGTACTTCTCTTTTAAAGAAAATAAAAAAATTTGGTAAATATTAAGTATTACTACCAGCAGGTGGCACTGTAAAGATCTTTTAATGCTTTCATGTTTACCAGCCCACCTTAATTGCAGTGCTGTAAACAGTTCTGTTGTTTGCAGCGTTCAATTATCCAATCTCAAATTTACACACAGGGCTGAATGGGTCAAAGGGCCAGTTCCCACTGGTGCGATGTCCGACATTGGATGTGAATCTCACCGCACTGCAGTGCAAATCACATGCGATCTGATTTCAGCCATACAGATAGCGTGGCTGAATTTGCATCGCATTCGGACCAAACTCGCACAGGACCCTTTTTTTGGTCCGCAACAGAATCTGATAAATATGGATGTAACATGTTTCAAATTATGAACCTTTTAGCTCCATTCTCCCACTGCATGTGACATGTATATTAACTCCTTCACCTCCTCCTTCCTCTGTGTATGACCTGTATATTAATTATGTAAATGTCATGCACCACTACCAACCTCCATGTTTTAGCCCTCTCAATACCAACTTTTCTTCACATCAACAGAATTATGTCCAAAAATGTAATCACCTTGTGGCATCTACTTTCTAAAAAGGGGGCCATTTCAGGGGTGTGCATACTGTCCTTGCTTTTTTGACATGTTCACAGAAACAAGGGTATAACAAGGTTTTTATTCAAAATTTGTAGTCTTTATTTTCTTTCTACAGTAATATCTCCAACAGAAAGTATAATTGACACAAACTATTGCAAAAATGACCCGTGTCAGGCGAATATCCTTCAATACTTACCTGAAGCTCCTGAAGAAGCGCTTACAGCACGAAACATGTAGAGCATTGAGCTCCGCTATCTGTGACATCAACCTACACCAGGCCCACTTTCTCTTACGTGTACTTAGTTATATGCTGAATTACAGTATGGCCTTTAGGTGGCTGTGGTGATGTGTATGAGGTAGCTTCTCTAACACATATGCTAGGAATTTTAACTGTACTCATTTTTAATATATTCTTTTGTGTCATTAAAATACTATATACTTTTAGACGATTGTGTTACTGTGGTGCCTAAAAAAGTCCATCTAGAGTTTATTTTTCCAATTTGGACACAAAGGATTAGTTCCCCTTTGTAATATATACAGGCACACACACATTTTTCATCAATATTTAAGCATTATGTGTATTCTTTTTCTTGTAGAATGAATACAGAAAATCCAAAAATGAAGTAAAGCTGACACAAATTATTAGTTCCCCTAATACATACACACATACACATATATATATATATATATATATATATATATATATATATATATATATATATATATATAAATATATATGTATTAGGGGAACTAATAATTTGTGTCAGTTTTACTTCATTTTTGGATTGTCTGTATTCATTCTACAAGAAAAAGAATACACATAATGCTTAAATATTGATGAAAAATGTGTGTGTGCCTGTATATATTACAGGGGAACTAATAATGTTAGAGATTCCCGACTTTGCCGCTCCAGTCACCCTCTCCTCTCCGCACCTCCTCCACCCATTTCTGCCATGGCCTGTGTAATATAAAATAAGTAAAAGGTGGGTATGTTTGGAATGTATGTGGAAACATTTTGCAACAGGGGGTGTGGGAAAATTTCAAAGCAGCAACATCATTCTAATCTTCCACATATATTTTAGGTTTTAGTGTTCTGAATAAAGCAGTTACACTGTATGTGATATGTGGACTCCAAATTCCTTTCTTGGTATTTGTACACAGTGATCATGTTATCATTTCTGTCTCTTCTATATGCAGAGAGGATTGTTCCCCGCCAGATTTAGCTGGGTAGGTGATAAATACATTTTCATTTTCAGCCACTCTGGTCACCTGCACCAATGCTCTGCAGTATCATTCCTTCATAGCTTTATTTCTTTTTTTTCTCAGTTCTATTAGTTTTATTTATTTACAATGATAAACTAGTTTCTGCTCCACTCGCAACTGCTTTCCAGCCTTGCTACCCATAAAAACCTTCTGCTTTAGCTTTATTTACAGGAGGATGTTTGAGCCACATTGACTGAATATTTTATTATTTGAATAAAAAGTGCCAGTTTTAAGTGCTAATTTGTAAACTCAGTAAATTCAGTAACCAGTAAGAATTCATCGTGTACAGGTGTAGCTGAAGCAAAGTAACCTATGATTGGTTGTACTAAATTATTGCCAGTCATTTTCTCGAACCCCAAATAAATGTAAGAATTTTATCAAAGAGACCTGATGGCTCTATGGAACTATCAGATTTCATTGTTATATTAATACTGGCACTCTTTTATTAATGAGTCTGCAGATCAGGCTTTTTTCTATGTTAAGATGTTGCTTTTTGCATGGCAAAGCTATTTTTTTCCCAAGCTCATGGAACACTGCTAGTGCTACTCTATTTATGCTTTCTTAAGATGACAACTTTCTTCTGTATTCAGTGAAAAGAAGAAAACTTACATATGTATTTTTGCTTATGTTTTTATATGTCTTGTTATGTATGTGCTATGTGTACACTTGGATATGAGGTGTTCATTGTAAGATGCAGTACATGTATTGTTGAACTAGTTTGTCTATGAAGAATGGATGGCCACACTAGATACCCTTAGGAAACTTCTGTAAGAAGAAGATTCTTATAGTAGTATGCATTTTTCAGCTAGTAATACTTTGTTCTCTGTTCTCATTTCCAAAATAGACTATGGTATTTATGGCCCTGTGCTTTTAGATCTTAACAGATGCTTACATCTTGCAGCATAGAGGCACTCTTTGAATAATTACCCACATGCATGAGTGTCAGAACTCTTCATTTTGGCACATATGATATCTTTCAAGACAAATACACTACATCTGTATTCATTTCCCATTGAGCTTCTAAGCTTTTATGGACATTTTGACATGTAACAGACACACTACAGTGGGACACATAGGGGAGGATTTACTAAAACTGGTGTACACAAAATCTGGTGCAGCTGTGCAGAGTAAACGATCAGCTTCTAAATTCATCTTTGACAATAAAACCTAGATGCTGATTGGGAACTCTGCACAGCTGCACCAGATTCTGTTTTTTGCCTTATGGCCCGTACACACGATCCGAATATCGGACGACCGATCGTACGACCGTTTTTCGGTTAACAATCGCAAGTAGAAATTGAATAGCCAATAAAGTCACGAAAATTTTCGTACGATAGGAAAAAAAATCGGAAGTGATGTCATGTGTTGTAATGTATTTGTATTGTATTTTCGGATGACAACTCTACTGACTAAACTAAAATCGTACGATCTGGAATCGTACGAGGAAAATTTCCGGGCATGTCCGATCGAATAATATCGGACGAACGGTCGTGATCGGCTGTCGGAAGTAGTGTACACACGATCCGAAAATCGTACGATCCTCCCTCGGACAATTGTTTTCATCCGATATTCGGATCGTGTGTATGGGCCATTAGTGAATGCACATACAGGGCAAAAACAAATATATATATATATATATTTGTTTTTTTTTTTTTATCATCTATACATATTTTCTATTTTTATTCATGTTCAGAAGCATATTTGATATGTGTGTCTAAGTTGTTTTAGTTTGACTGTGCTTTAAATGTTGAATATTTTTATGTTTTCATCAGAAATCTGCAGCTATTTTCTCCTTTTTTAGGGATTGGCTGTGTTTAGAACCTGATTGTTTTTTTTTTTTTTATTATATTTATTTATTTCAGATGTTTTTTTCTTTCTTCAGCTTCAGTACAGACTAACCATATCCCATGCTTTGCCACAGATTAAATATCCTTTGCACAGTTCATGATAGTGACCTAATTAGGACATCTTGACTGAACAAATAAGTATTAATTATGTAAGACTGAATAAACAATACAATCATGAATGTGTGCACAGCTAGAACCTTAGCGGCCCTATTGACGTTGCTGATATGCATAGATAATATATGTATTTATTTTCAAATATATTCTGGAAGTGGGTTGCTAACAAATGTCACTTGTCTTACTTGATAGACCATCTGACACATAAATGTATGCTGGTGACCCAAATACAGGGATCTAACAGTGATAAGCTGCTGGCCGGTGTAATAATGTTTCAGTATTTTTGATCGTCATTGGGAGCAAAAGATATTTCTTTGTAGATTAACAAAATAAGGCTTATAGCGAACGTGTGACCCTTGCAAAGATGGCTCACACCTGTGCATAAAACACATATCCATTTTGTTGCACTGTGTATGTGCAATGGGATGCCATTCACAAAATATATAACACAACATTATACATCCAACTTTAAAATGTACCTGTGCCCAGATCATGCACACTGACATATTTAGCTATTCTAAACAAGCAGTAAACTTATTTTAAATCATTCATCCTTGTATCTATAAGCATTGTAGAGAAATACATTCTTTTAATTAAATACAGACATAAACTTTATCTGGAGCAGTAAGAATCTCATGGCGCCCTTTTCACTTTTTATATGATAGGTGTTAGTCGGGCATCCTCAAATTATAACAGTTCAGATTTTAAATACTGGTAGATTTTTCTTTCATTTTCAGATTCATCAACAATAACCAGTTTAACACACATTTTTATTTTCTGTTTAAGGTTTCATTGTTCTTTCTTATCTTTGGAGTCGATTATTTGTTTTATTTACTTAATTGGTTTCAGTTAAGCTACTAGAGTCTGGAATGGCTTATTACAAAAATGATGTTTCTGATGTGTCTATTATATTGAATGTAGGGTGGTGAAGGGCATAAGACTTGCTATGGAGGATCCAGTCCCAGGTACTATGAACACCACAAATCATCCCACAAGGGATACAAGGATGCACACAGAGATGGTCAAGGAACCCTGTCCAGGATCTTTAAACTGGTAACTACAAATATCAATATATTACTGAGCCTGTGAACCTATTATTTCCATATTGCCTGTGTTATACCTAATCATATATTTGTCTTAGTTGCTAACACCAGAGCCAAATTCATGATTAATGATGGTGTTGATTGCCATTAAGCTACCATGTGTACCTGAGCCGTAGTTTTGCCTTTCTGATTTATAAAAAGGAAGTCATTACACAATATGCTGATCAAGTAGAGCCACATGGAGTGTAACATAAAAAAAATGTAATTTTATTTCGTTTTTTTACTTTTTTTTTCGCTTTTTACTTTTGTTGTACGCCATTGGGTCACTTTAACCAGCCACACATCTTGTATGTGGACAGACACATTTACATCCTATTTAATTGAAATATGAACTTAAAAACAAATCATCAGCAAAGGAAAAGGACTGAAGATATTAACCTTTTTGTTCCTGACTGCTGTTAATGTTTAATACATAATTAGTGATAACAAAAACTGGCCCATCTGTGACATAATCTTTTATGTCTTAAGGAGTTGGCACAGCAGGGGTAAATTGTATGTGAATACATTTTATTCATGTAGGATTTAGTACAAAATCCTTATAGCTGTGAAGTACAAAGACTCTTAAGCTTGTGTGTTTTGTGAGTAATAATCAATTACCCAGTTGGACATCATGCAAATAACTCTTCTTCACAAAGTTCAACTTATTTGAATATACCTTGGTGTCACATCCATTAAAAAAATATTCAGACTGAATAGCTAGACCATTATACTGTATACTCTTATCTTCCTGGCAGGATAATGTACATTTTTTATAAATGCCTTTTTGCTTTGCCTCTGAGTACCTGCCAGGATGATGGTAGCTTTCATACGTTTTTTTATTGTTGTTCGATACCATTACTGGTTGATATTCCTACCTGCTGGTATTCTACAGGATTGCTTGTTATTTCACGCTACCAAAAATACCCTGCTGTAAAGTAATGGTGCACTTCGTTTAAAGGACCGAACAGCCATACATGTTAAAAAGATGCTTATTCAGGTGTTTTGCAGTAGAAGTAAACTCCTTTTTGTATGTAAACTGAATATATTATAAATATATTTTAACAGAGAACATGCTAATAGCATATTAGTAAATCCCAATTGCAGTTTAATTTTTTTAATGTGCAGTGAATTAAATTATGTAGGAAAACAGTGTTCTGCACTGGTCTTAAGATCAGCTTCAGTGGCGGCACAAAGTTCTAAGCCTGGACAGCATATTGTTGGGAGCATCAGTCCAGCACGCTCCCACTGACTCAGACCAATAACTCTGCAATAGGCAAAGCTTTTGCTCAATGCTGATTACGTGTTCTTTTATGGACCAGAATTTTTTTTATATTTTAGGTATGGGTCTATTGATTTGTCTATAATTTGTTATACAGAGGCAATACATATATCATCACTTAGAGACAACGTTTTGGGGACACCCTCTTCCAAAATATATTTTATACATACTGTATTTTTTTTTGTGTGTTATCAAGACAAAAAAAAAAAGCAAGAATTACACATTTTTCCAGTATGACCTAAAGCAGTGAAGGCGAACCTTGGCACCCCAGATGTTTTGAAACTACATTTGCCATGATGCTCATGCACTCTGCAGTGTAGTGGAGCATAATGGGAAATGTAGTTCAAAACATCTGGCGTGCCAAGGTTCCCCATCACTATAGTGTCTTGCTTATAACAACACATTTTTTTAGGTGGTGCTACAAACAAATAAAAAAAATGGAACAAAGGAGAAAAAAGTTTGTCTACAAACAGGAAAAAACTATACAAAATAGTTTAAACATGAAAGGGAGATAAAAAGGAGCAAGGAATTAAATAGGGCTAATTATAGTTAACTATGGGTTAATGAATGATTAAATGGGAATGAAGGTCTTAACTGTTAAACTCTTAAAATATGTGCTTTATTATGTAGCATGTCATAGAGAAAAAATCCCAGATTGCTGTAGATATTGTAGATATGCAGAGCGACTGTAGATTTGCAGGTACTTAGTAGTGCCTACATGCAGCATACTTCCAAACCCTCCTGCCCAGATGGAATGTAGGTTATTCTAATAGGTAAACTTTCCGCAGCACTATGGGGCCACCTATCACTGCCAACTTTTTCAGAAATGAAAATTTCTGTATTGTAGGCTTCCTGTGGCAATAAGGTATGAGATTGCTGGCAATTCCTACTCTTCGTTTTTTTTTTTTAGGTTAGCTAGTGACAGATGCGCTTTAATGTAGAACATAGTATAATATATTGCATTAGATAAGTTTGTAAGAAAAAAATAAGTATATATGCAAAACCCTCATACATAAAACTGTATTTTTAAATGTTTTCTCACAAGATTCTTTATTTTTTAATAATTCCAAAGAGCCAACACTGGCTGCTTGTGTGTCTAAATTACTGTCATAGCAAAAACAACATCAATGGCAGCAAAATGAATTTCATAAATTCTTTGCAGTGGTGATTGCTAATCACTATGACACTGCTAAACCTGTCACAGTAAAAAATAAAATAAAAATAGATGCAACGAATTATTATCATTTTAGTGACATAAAGGAGCCAATGCTTGCTGTGTTTACTTGTCACCAGCTATTACTGATATTTTTTCCTATTTTAGTTATTATCTTTTACAAATTCTGTAACATACTATTACGCAGCACTTTATAGTGGCCTTTTTAGTTAAAATGTGCTTTTATTTTGTTTATCTCTTGCCAAAGTCAGATTAAAAAAACATTGGGAAAAAATACATTTAATTTTCTCTCTAGGATGGCAGCTAGCTGCAACAACCTTCATGCTCCTATAGGAAACTTGCCTACAACTTCACAATGGATGATGTATTGTAGGCAGTTGGTGTCTGATGGGGCCATGCCAGGACAGACAATGCAAATGTGACGGCTTCCCTTGCCTATTGCAATCCTTATCAATGTAATTTAAACGGATTGGTTGGCCAAATCTGCTTGCATGCTTATGGCTTCTGCCTTAAAGCCTAAATTCAGGAAAGTTGAAAATTATCCCTTGCAGTGGGACGTTGGCCGTACTGCAAGGGTTAATTGCTTGTTCTAGGGGACTTGTTAGTGTAGATTTACTTACAAAATCCTGCACTATTTGCTGGACTGGGTACTGCAGCGTCTTCTCCCCTACATACCTTCCTTAGCATTGGATGCCCTGCAGATGGCAAAATGGCATATGTTTGCTAAACCTACATAATTTCATTGTACATGGTGAGTTCTCCTGCCCAATTTGCTGATCTCTAGTCTTAAGGATGGTACACACGGGCTGAATATCATCCGGTATTGGCCGGTTCAACAGAAACCGGCCAAAATTCAGCCAGGGTGTACAGCAGCCTGTCCTACATCTGTCAAACAGGCATGCTGGAAAACCAGCAGCTGATTTGGATTTAATGGCTGTGAGCATTGACCGGAGTGTTCTGGTGGAGGGGCGGTCCCCCTGTCAGAACACAATAGCACATCAGGGATATCGCTGTACTTACATTGCATAGTTAGTACAATGAGCTCCTCATTTATTTTTTTTTTTTCGTTCAGTCCACTAGCTTACCTTCCGTTAAAACCATTTTCATAGCATGAAAGTCTGATGGCTGTTGGTATTGTACACATTTCTTTTTTTTTTGTTTTTTTACAAAGAAACAAAGTGAAATAAATGTGTACATAGAAGCAACATCAACAAGGACCTTTTATACAGGATCTTTTAAGTAGTTAGCTGAGCCTAGAACATACCTAAACCCTTGACTCTGCTCAGGACTTGCTCCTTTCATCACACATGGAACAACCCGGGAGCTGGCTACCACAGCCCATCTCTCTCCTTTAAAAAAATATAAAAACTGTAAGCTGCACTCCAAAACTTAGCTCTTCTTTCTGTATTTAATAATTGCCAAAGAAAAATGCATACAATAAAGCCCCCACATAAAACCAACCTTCCTTTATTTGTTTTACCACTGCTAGCTTGCTCACAAGAATAGGGGAAGACTTTTCCAAAAATAAGGCCATATTAGGTCAGTGATGTCGCCAGCATTCCCGTCCCTGTGTTATGTGCAGATGCCTTTGCCTATCCTTGCTTATGGTCACTGCATAGTCCACCCTTTCCTTATGTTTTCATGTTAGTATTGGTTATAAAGTGTTTTGGGCTTCCTCACTGGCTAATAGAAGGGGGAAATAACAGAGACACATTCAATGCAAATTAACAGTGTCTGCTGATAGTACACCTACATCTAGCATTGTATACCTACTGATCCGTGCTCCTTCTCAGCCCCCCTACTCCATCATAGCCCTTGTGAAATAACTGTAACCTGAGGGGCTTCTGGGTATGAAAGAGTAGGTGATCTCCCCCATGTGACAGTATCTGGGCCTGAGTGGCTCATGGGGGGTGAAGGAGAATGAACCAGTGAGTGAGTTTAGGAGTATACCTTTCTGAGAGGGCTACCAGTAGACACTATTTCTTTGGACAGACACCTATGCTGCAATGCCACCAGAGGTTGCCTATGGCTGGAACAGCTGCAGATTTGCTTTTGAAGTCAACTTATGTCATGTTTAAAAATAGTTTTGTCTTTTTCATTAACTTCCTAGTACTATATAATATTATACACCACCATTATACACTAGCATCATTCAGCACATGCCCACATGTTGCTAGTTTGATATTAAAATTATCTATGTGGCTTCATTAGGGTCATCACTGAGGACAAGGGGGCGCTCTTTACATCTGGAGGAAAAGATATTTATAAATGTGGAATAGACCCCCCTTAAGAGCTGGTTCTGTCTAGCTCAGTCGATTGCTTTCCTAAATGTACATAATATAACTGGATACTAACATTTATAGGTAAAGTTGATCCAGGGAATATCCGATTGACTCTTGGGGGATTAGGAAGGAATTTTTTCCCCTGCTGGAGCAAATTGGATCATGCTTTGCTGGTTCTTTTTTGCCTTCCTCTGTATCAACTGTGGGTATGGTATTATATGATTTTATTTCCCCTTTTATTGGTTGAACTAGATGGACTTGTGTCTTTTTTCAACCAGAATATGTAATGTAATATTATTGAAGCCTCCTTATGTCTTGTTAATCTGCTGCCGTTTGTACTGGCAATACTTGTTATATTGTAAATGACCAAAACAAACAAGGGTTTAATTGACCATACATCTTTGCATCTTCAGTAAAACAAGCTGAATTTCAGAAATCACCAGCATTATCAGACCTATTTGCTGCAAACTTGTTAAATATTATGTGCGTTTCACACTTCATTCAAAGGTTTTGTTTAAAATGAAAAATTAGCACAGATGGCGCTGAGTTATTGCTCGAGTCTGGCAGGTTCTGCCTTTGGCTGTGTTTTAAAGTACACTTGGCCAATGAAATCTGTCATTCTAACATCAAGTATATTGTTTGGCACAATAGAAAAAGCCTATCAGCTTTAGAACTTTATGTTGGAGAGAAGAATATTTGGACTTTATGTTGGAGAGAAGAATATTTGGAAAGCAGATTCAATTAATTATATACTGAATTATATGCAAAATACTACATGTACTCAGAAAATAGAGTAGGGCCACACTTTTAAAATGTGTCCCATTTATATATTCCAATTTGTAGGGTTGTGCTGTTTATCATTAAGAATGATGACAGTCTGTCCATATTTAGAACCAACAAATTTTACATGCATCCTAAAACCTGCAGTATGAAAAGAGCAAATATGATACAGTCCTCACAATGCATAACATAAATGAGTTGCTGAGGATCGGAAACAGTAAAGGCTTCTTTAGAAAAAGGTCCATATTGGTAAACATTGATCCTCTGCATCTGCATTACTGTATGTGAATGCAGAAATTCATTGACAGGTTAATCCATGGTTGTTTCAGTTATGCATAGGTGTGGACCAACTGAATCAACCACTGGCTTCTTATGTCTTTTTTAGAAAATCCTAAGAATAAAATATTAGGAACCTAAACTTCCTCCACCCTTACATTGCTGTGTGCAATCCCTTTGGAATCTGCTGAGATTACCATCTACTGTATGTACAGAAGCTGTTGACAACAGCTTGCAATAGTGATCTTGATAGAAACAATGTAACTATTGTGTTACATTGTATTCCTGTCATCTGCTGTGCAACTTCAGTTGCAGCAAACTTACAAAGTAAAAGAAGTGGGAACATTTTTTTCCTATTTAACCCCTGCTTTATTCTTTCTTAAAGTGTTACTAAACCCTGCATTCACAATATCAGGTCTTCCACAGTACACAGAACATGGAAAAGTAATTATTTTAGTAAATATAAACTGCTAAATAACTTTTCTCATCAGCAGGATATAGCAGTCTGGTGACTTTTATCAGTGTCCGGCTGAGCACTGGTTAAAGCTTGTAGGAGGAGTTCTTATTCTCCTCTGAGTGTTCTATATGGCTGCAGGACCCCTGACTCTCTGTCTGGATAGTGCTGATTTGCCCTGTGCTAATCACATGCACTCTCCCAAGAAAAAAAATTCTCTAGCAAAACACACCACACTGAGCATGTGCAGAGTGCTTCCAATGCTTTGTACCACCCAGGATTGGTGACTGTGGAAGAAGAGGAGGATCAGAGAAGACAGGATCAAACAGCCTTTTTACACAATGAGGATTAACCCCTTAAGCACCACAGTGTGTATAACAAGCATGCTTTAGTGCATATACAGACTGGTTTTACTGTTGTGGGTTTAGTAACACTTTAAGTGTATTTTTACCTTTTATATGCAAATGTTTTTAAAGCCACCCCAACTTTAAAAAAAAAATCATATTTCATTTGTAAATAATTTTTCCATGCTTTGTTTTCAAAAACATAATTTTAAATAATTTTTCCATGCTTTGTTTTCAAAAACATAATTTATATTTTAAGATAATAGATAATATTGGTTAACCATTGCAGTGACTGAAGTTATTCTGAAATATTAGTGAGTGTACAGCTTGTATAACAGTGTAAATTTGCTGTCCCCTCAAAATAACTCAACACACAGCTATTAATGTCTAAACCACTGGCAACAAAAGTGAGTACACTCCTAAATGAAAATGTCCAAATTGGGCCCACCATTATTTTCCAGCACTGCCTTAACCCTCTTGGGCATGGAGTTCACCAGAGCTTCACAGGTTGCCACTGGAGTCCTCTTCCACTCCTCAATGACCACATCATGGAGCTGGTGAATGTTAGAGACCTTGTGCTCCCCCACCTTAAATTTGAGGATGCCCCACAGATGCTCAATAGGGTTTAGGTCTGGAGACATGCTTGGCTAGTCCATCACCTTTACCCACAGCTTCTTTAGCAAGGCAGTGGTCATCTTGGAGGTGTGTTTGGGGTTGTTATTATGTTGGAATACTGCCCTGCGGCCCAGTCTCCGAAGGGAGGGGATCATGCTCTGCTTCAGCATGTCACAGTACATGTTGGCATTCATGGTTCCCTCAATGAACTGTAGCTCCCCAGTTCCGGCAGCACTCATGCAGCCCCAGACCATGACACTCCCACCATCATGCTTGAGTGTAGGCAAGACACACTTGTCTTTGTACTCCTCACCTGGTTGCCACCTCTCACGCTTCATACCATCTGAACCAAATATGTTTATCTTGGTCTCATCAGACCACAGAACATGGTTCCTGTAATCCATGTCCTTAGTCTGCTTGTCTTCAGCAAACTGTTTGCAGGCTTTCTTGTGCATTTTTCTTTAGAAGAGGCTTCCTTCTGGGACAACAGCCACGCAGACCAATTTGATGCAGTGTGCAGCGTATGGTCTGAGCACTGACAGGCTGAATCCCCGCCCCATCAACCTCTGCAGCAATGCTGACAGCACTCATAGATATATTTCCCAAAGACAACCTCTGGCTATGACGCTGAGCACGTGTACTTAAATTCTTTGGTCGACCATGGCGAGGCCTGTTCTGAGTGGAACCTGTCCTGTTAAAGCGCTGGATGGTCTTGGCCACCGTGCTGCAGTTCAGTTTCAGGGTCTTGGCAATCTTCTTATAGCCTAGGCCATCTCTATTTAGAACAACAATTCTTTTTTTTCAGATCCTTAGGGAGTTTTTTGCCATGAGGTGCCATGTTGAACTTCCAGTGACCAGTATGAGAGAGTGAGAGCGTTAACACCAAATTTACCACACCTGCTCCCCATTCACACCTGAAACCTTGTAACGCTAACGAGTCACATGACACAGGGGAGGGAAAATTGCTAATTGGGCCCAATTTGAAAATTTTCACTTAGGAGTGTACTCACTTTTGTTGCCAGCGGTTTAGACATTAATGGCTGTGTGTTGAGTTATTTTGAGGGGACAGCAAATTTACACTGTTATAAAAGCTGTACACTCACTACTTTACATTGTAGCAAAGTGTCATTTCTTCAGTGTTGTCACATGAAAAGGTATAATAAAATATTTACAAAAATGTGAAGGGTGTACTCACTTTTGTGAGATACTATATATCATATATATATATATATATATATATATATATATATATATATATATATATACTTTCATATGAGCTTTAACTGGAGGGAGTGCATCATGATATTATAATGTGTGCATAGCAAGTGCCACAAAGACACAGTTGTCTTTGAGGTATAATAGAGCAATTTGCTTTTGTCAATCACATGGCAAAAACAAGCTTTAGCCTTAAAATGCTTTTAAGTGTTTAAAACTAGCATATGCTAAACAGGGGGGTTAAATGGTGCTATAAAAGAAACAAGTGATTACAATAATCTCCCAGGAATATTTACAAATGACATCAAAAACTTTATTTTACGAGTGCATGTGGACAGTGGGTCGGTGTGTGTGTTTTTGTGTCTTTAAGAATACTATTGCTCTGGTTAGCATCTGTAAATACTTGACTGCATATATGAGTGCTAGTTTCATATTCTGCCCCTTTATCTTCACTTATATTCTTTGCTCATTTCTATGGATATAGCACAAGTACTTCTTGTAGTGCAGCCTATATTTAATAATTGCCAAGTGGTTGAAACACATATTACCAGTATTTGGATATCATAATAGTTCAAATGCATGTTAAGGCTAAAGCTCGTTTTTGCCTATAAAAGTTAAATTTTTTCGGTAATTGCCTGCTAGGAGCTCAATCATATATTCACCAGATCATGGTCTGCTTTGGCTAATAAATATTGAACGACTATAGCTATCTCTACAGGCAGAAATAACATCCAGTCTCAGCAGTAAAGGAAAGAACATTTAGAATACTGTTGGGAAAAGAAGGAGCAGAGGCCGAGTAAAAAAAAAAAAAAAAAAAGATAAATAATTTAAAATAAATACTGTATGTGCCTTGACTGCACCCATATCTGCAATATTTATTGGTAACCTGGAATAGAATTTATTTAACAGATTTAGCAGTGCTGCTGAGTAACGCTGATCCATCTTAGACATAGTGGGGCTGATTTACTAAAGCTATCGTGAATGCACAGAAACCGCACCATGGTGCAAGTGTACAAATTCATGCTACCCCTATTTTAACAAAATGTAGAACAGTTGTACAAACTCACCAGAAGCATACAATGCAATAACGTCAAATGTAAGAACTTGGTTCACTTGGTGTGCATGAGGGAAGTGCACCTATGCCATGGCGCAGCATGGTTTAAAATTGATTTAGCATGCATGCACAGCCATTTTTCAGCACACGATTCATATCTATATAAAACATAAGTTGAATACACATGGAGATTTCTAATTGAAATTAAAATACAGAGTTCATAGAAGGGATGATACCTGCAGGTACAGTACATGTTGATGTTTTTTGCACCTGATTTTGGCTTGACAATGCAACATATGATGGATTTTTTAGTATTATGAGAAACCGCATCCTCTTTGGGTAGCTCTTTTTCTTTAGTAATGATTCAGCAAGTACACTGTACAGATATTCAGAGCGAGGTGCTCTCTAGTTGCTCTGTATTAAAATTTGAATTCTGAAAATATGATGCAATAAGCATTCGAAATATAAAAAAAAGCATATATTTCTTTATGTTCATGCTTTTCTGTCCTATTACATTTCCAGCCTAATAATAGTATTTGTCTACCATACAAGTCAGCTATGAAACATCATTCACAGGGCAGAACACTGACCATTTGCTTTGGTTTGTTTTCCTGCAGGGAGGACGAGACAGCCGGTCATCTTCTCCTATGGCCAGGCGTTGAAGCTGCCAAGACGTCTACCAAAAATGATATAGCCTGCCTCGTAACCTGAAGTGCCATTATCAATAACACTACTACTATTCGTAACACTGATATACATATAAACAATCTGTCACTTAGAGCCAATGAGCTGTGACCGCAGATAATTTGTGTCACCAGTACCAGATAAATAAAAATGACAAATAGGAAGATGGAAAACACGGTGATGGACCCTGCTGTCTACATTCTAATACAATATTAATCATAAAGCAAAGTCAATTCTACCTGTGAACCAAAATGTTACAACATCACAGTGACCACTATGATGGTCAATACGTTGCCTGGCCAGACAACATGGACAACCAACAGAAAGATAATTAATAAGCAATAGTTATCACTTTAAGGAATTTATCGGTTTGCTTCTTGCTGCTTTGGGTTGATGTATAGGTGCATTTTATGATTTTATTTTTTAGTAACATCCATTCTCTCTCACATGCATGTTTTTCTTTCATACTAGGTAGAGACAGCAGTTGGAGAGGGTTGCAGGGTGTAAGGGCAATTTTCTGCATGTGAAAATGGGAAATGGTGAGCTCGTAAAGATACAAGATGCCGGAAACTTGGACTAGAAGCTCTGTCCTTGCCATATTATGGGAGGAGAGAAACAGTGAGAGAGACTGGGTATTTTAGGACGTTCCAAGCTATCCTGAGTACTGGATACACACACACAGCTTACTGCTTACACTTGACACAACTCAGGCTGAAATCTATAGTCTACTCTAGAAACATTATACAAGCAGGGCAAGTAAAAAGCTAGTGATTCAGTAACCTTCTGAAACTGCTACACTGGTATAGTGTTGCCTTGCAGAAATAGACTAACTATCGTAGTTTAAATTGAGACATTTAACCAACTACTAGAAATGACAACATCTCTATAGCGAGGGCACTGATAAACAGTGGTGCACCAAACAGCTCTTCTGAATTGCACTGTTTTATTAATGAAGTAAAAATGTACATTATATTGACCTTTATTTAATGGGGTTTCTTTATTTTTACAGCTCTTTTTTAAAGAAAAACAAAACCTTGCATATTTTAGAAAATATCAAGGTACCAGTGTTGCCATTAAAATAAAGCTTGTTAATACGTGCCTTAGTTAAAGTCACAACCATTTAATATGTGATGGAATTATATACTAATGGAGTGCAATGAATCATGGGAGCTTAAACACACAATAATGTGTACAAATTGTGAAAAAGATAGGCATTGCAGCCCACAGCTCTCATTGCCATCATAAGCCCAATTGTTTCTCCTTGTAGGTTTACCCAGCAAAAGTAGTGAACATTATTCATTTTATGGTGTTTTTAAAGATATTGAAATAAAGTAATCATATTAGAATGATTTGTGTTTGTGTGGTCTTTATTTTGTGTTAGAATGGAAGGAATTTATTTAGTCTGGCAAAACCTACCCAACCTTTTTCTTTTCAGCTGTCTCAGCTGCTGCTAAGGATAGGAGCACTCATAGCTATGGAGACAAAGATGAAGGTCTATTGAAACCAACTTCATGAACATATATAAGACCTCTTGCCCTTGCTTTTTTAGCTGCTGTGCTCCCCTCCTGGCATTTTCAGGCACCCAAGAGGCACAGGTGCAGCATCTAGCCCTGCTGACTGCAGTCTGCCAAAGTCTATGGCAGGCTGTGGCTGGATGGGGCTGAAATGCTGTTACTTGCACAAAAAAAAAGCACAACAAATGCATTGGTGTGAATCAGACCTTAGGGTCCTATGTGTTCGGGGACAAATGCCCAGAAAAGAAAGATCTGTATTCATCCTTGAACGCATAGGACCCTAAGGCCTGGTTCACACCCATGCAGGTGGCAGTTTGCATATTCCAGGTGCATTTTGCTTTTTTAAAACAAAGTTTTTGATCCATTGAAGTCTATTGAACCAAAAACCTGAAAAAAAATCCCTAGCGCTTTCCATAAAATGCATAGATGTGAACGTGACTCATAGAAAATCATGTTAAATTGACTGTGGTACGTTTCTGCAAAACTGAAAATGCACTAAAAAATGCATAGGTGTGAACCAGGCCTTAATTTGAGTACCACACAGTAGAGCTTTTAGCCTTATCCAGCCATTACATGCTGCAGGCAGCGGGGCCGGGAACTGGACCTATGCCTCCCAGGAGCACTATACAATGATGGAAGGGATGCACTGCAGCCTCATAGAGCAGGGGTAACAGTCCTGTACCTAGGAGGGGATGTTATGTGACTTCTAGATCTTTTTCCTACCTCTGTGTCATTAGGAAACTTGATTTCCCCTCATGTTTATATCAATGGCAAAACCTAAGTTTAGCCTAAAAGCATAAAAATCATCACAAGGGACATAAATTACATTTAGTATGATGTGTCCCTTGTGCTCATCCTTCTTGGTTTCATCTTTCTTACCCCAGCTGCTGTACTCTTCTGGTATGGTGAGGGTTAATACAACCGAAGAGGCTGGCAAGAACTCTCACCTGGCTTGCCTGACCATGGCTGTCCTTTCTGCTCTGCTGTGCCATTCATTGAAGCTGTACTACAGCTTTAATGAATGACACAGGATCTCTAAACGGTGGATGAGCAGGTGGATGATAGTTCTGCACCCTCCATTCATAGATCCTGTGACATTTATAGAAGCTGTAGTAAGGCTTCTATGAATGGCACCACAGGGTACGGTAGAAAGGGCAGGGCACAGTCTTAGTCATCTCTTGATGAGAGCTCCTGGCAGCCCCACTGCACTGGAAGGTTGCAGCAGCTGGAAGGGTTGGGGGGATTAGGGGTAGGAAAGACAAACATTTCTAAACCAAGCACTGGGAAAACACAATGGCTCTGCAGGAGAGAATCTCCCATTAACACTAATGGGGAAATTGGGCGACTTTTTCTGATGGGAATTTTACAGTTGTCACCAGAACAGAAGGTGACAGGAAATCTTCTGATAGGGACACCTGTTCCAGTGACAACAATTTGTCTAATCAAAGTTTTCTTCTCATTTAGGAGAGATTTCCACTCATTTCCTGTTGTGTCTGTAGGAAAGGAAGTGAATCTCCCCAATGAGACACAGATAGCAAAACAATACCCTGCAAAAAAAATGTTGGTTGTAAATATAATTTAGGGCTGTGTTAACAGGTGCTTTAAATCAGTTAATGGCTTGGTATTTTCGACAGCTATTTTATCTAAGAGAAATTCCCAAAACATGGCCTGTTGGGGGTACTTGAGGAATGAGCTTGAGAACCGATGCTTTACAAGACTACCTAAACAGCATTACAAATCTTTTTTCTGGTAGTAAAGTTCACATACAGTATACTGTGCATTTTTACAGGTCTTGTAAAAGTTTTTGCCTGTAATTCCACTACAAAGCTCAAGTCGAGGCAAATGCAGTAGCTAAATTCCCACCTAAACAGTTTTTTTTTTTTTTGGCCAATTTGAAGTCCAGACGGCATAGCTGGCACCCTAACTGACCTTTTATGCTGTACAGTTTAGTCTGATTAGAAAATAATAGAGCAGCAGCACACCGATGAGTTCATCCCTGAACTATTTTGTTCACATTGTTAGATCAACAGCCCTGTGCAAATAATTGGAGCACTCACATTATGTGTATAAAAATATTAAAAAACTTCAACGCTATCACTATATGAGTGTACTGACTACAATAAAACTAAACACCACCACTCATGAAATAAAGTGAAAATAAAGTTAAAAAATTTAAATTGTATATATAATATATATCTGATGATATGCCTCCATACCGCTGCAGACAATCCATTTGTGTAATAAACAAACACTGTGGTTCGTTTCGTTCCGAATAAAAATTTGGACGAATTTTCGTTTTTCGAAAATTCGGATGTATTCGAATTTCCGAATTACAATAGTACCGAATTTAAACGAGTCCGAAATAAAGGGAAAAAAACTGGGGCGAAATTTGAATCATTTTCGAATACTTTTCGAATTCGAATAGTTTTCAAATTCAAAACGTTTTCAAATGTGAATAGTTTTCCAATTTCCAAAAAGAATAAAATAGAAGAGAAAATAAAGGAATAGAATAGAAAAAAAAATTATAGACTATTAAAGAATATAACAGAAAATAAAAAAATGCAATATAATAGAGAAAAACAGAACAAAATAGAAAATAAAATAAAATAACCAAATAGATCTATAATATAATAGAAACAAATAGAATAGAACAGAATAACATAAAAAGAATATAACCAGAATAGAATAAATTTGAATACATAAGAAAAGAATAGAATAGAAAATAATAGAATTAAAAAAACAATAGAATAGAATAGAAATAATATAACAATTTCCCAAAATTCAAATAGAATCAATTCGAATTTGAATAGAATAGAAAATAACAGAATAGTATAGAAAAAACAACAGAATAGAATAGAAAGACTATAACCATCTTCCAAAATTCGAATTTTGAATAGAATAAATTTGAATAGAATAAACAAAAGAAAAAGCATTAGACTTGACAATTATTTGGGTCTAACCATAAGGTGAGAGTATTGGCATACTGGTGATGGGTTTTGCAGTGTTGGATTAACATATTCACAAAGAAGGAAAACTGAAATCTCAGCACAAGTGGATGGAAAATATTAATAGGCATGCCTATTAATATTTGAAGGACTTTTATTTGTTTTTGTTTTTTTAATTCATTTTGTGCTGTTATGTACAGAAGGTGAATATATAGGTAAATAGGTGGATTGAGCACACTCACAAAGGACACAGTGGTCCTTGCACAAGTGGATGAACAACAATAATGGACATGCACAGTGATATGTGAAGGACTCTTTATTTCAATTTAGAATTTTGCTTTGTTTTGACATAAGATTTCTGTTGTTCTATTTCTATTGTTTTCTGAGAGGTACACAGGAGAAGAAAGTCACTTGTTGTATGATGGTTTATATTCATACTGTGCAGCACTGTGGAAAATATTAGTATTCATTACGTGTACTTAAAATACAATTAACGGAAAGCTGTGCTTTTAGCTAAACCTTTGCTAAGATAAACAAAACAATACCCTCTGCTGTTCCTCCATGGCCTCCTCCGATTCTTTACAACCTGTATGCCGAAAATCTCTTCAGCACTGTCAACTACCAAGTCCAAATATATTGCCCATTCAAGACTATAGGGACTCACAGCACTGTGGATATTTTCATCTGACAGGCTGTAAATAATAGAGGAGGCCCTGGTTTTGAAAACTGGATAGGTAAGCAGCTAGGTAAAGCACACCTAAATTGGTACCTGAATTATTGAAAACAATACTAAACAGGGCAATACACAGTGGGACCTCAGATTACAAGCATAATCTGTTCCAGGAGAATGCTCGTAATCCAAAGTACTCGCATATCAAAGCGAGTTTCCCCATTGAAGTCAGTGGAAAACGAAAATAATTTGTTCTGCATTGACGTCAATGGCATGCAAAACTGCATGCGGCCACAGCCGGGGGGGGGGGGGGGGGGGCGCTGGAGAGCCTCGGAAATGTCCGAAAAGGTCCGAGGACACCTCAGCTGACCTTAGCAAACCTCGGAAAGACTTCGTTCCCGAGATTTGCCGAGGTCTGCAGAGCTGTCGTCAGGCCTTTCCGTGCATTTCCAAACGGAGCTGATTGGCGATGCTCGGCTTGGATCCGGCGCCCCCCCCCCCCTCAGGCCAAACGCAGTACTGCACACTGCTTTGGCCTGAATCGCGCTCGTTTTGTGAGACAACACTCGCAAACCGAGTTACGATTATTAAAAATACAGTGCTCGTATTGTGAAATGCTCGTTAACTGCGTTACTCACAATATGAGGTTCCACTACTACTACATTGCAGCTTACCAATTCTTAGATGTGGCAGTTCCATTAGGTTTCCTTTATTTTCACCTGCTGATCCAGCCAGTAAGTTCTTTTATTTTCATCTTCCATCAGACCACGCTGTCCAGCAAGTGTCAGAGTGTTGAGACAAACTATTTAACACTGACAGGGATACTTACAATAATCACCTTTAATTCATAGAGGTAAAACCTTCATGTCAAAAGGGAAAAATGTTGCTGTAATTGCCTAAAAATTGCCTAAAAAGTTTTATATAAATGTTACTTTTTTTTTTGCTTTGAAAAAAATATGTTAAATTTACCCACTCTGTGCAATGATACGTTCCCTTACCTGTTCTTCTAAAGTCCAATGGCGGCACTCTCCACTCCTCCTTCCTTCAGGTGCTCAGTAAGTTGCGTGCTAAGGGGGCACTCATGAGGGAATGTTCCCAAGCCGTGCTGTAAGCATCCATAGACATGCACAGCACCGTTAAGCTATGCCCCCATTCCCTCCTCACAAGACTAACTGACAGCAACAGGAGCCCATGGATCTCGCTGCTGCCTGTGTCTTCTGTGAGACCAGGAATTGGACGGGACCTCACTGGAGCGCTGAGAGGTGCAAGGTAAGCGTTTAGGGGTAGTGGGCTAGGACAGGTAGTGGAGTGTTTTTGAATGCATAAGGGTAAAAAAACACATTTTGACTTTAGAACCACTTTAAAGGATAAATTCACTTTTCCTGAAAAAATATCGTAATAAATGTACATATTTTTGCAAGAAAAAAATGTATTCATTATTTTTTTTCCTACAGGAGCCTGAAAATCATTGCAGCTGTGATCAGGGGTGCAATGTCAGGATCCTGCAGACAAGCCTTGCAGCTTTCTCCCGCACCTTCATACGGGCTGTTTACAAGCTGTAGGGCTTGTGAATGAACTACGAGAACGCTCATCAGCTCCCTCACAGTTCCTTCAGAACTACATTAGCCACATTGGCTGACGGTACTTGTAGTCCATTCATTCACAGAAAACTGTGAATGAATGATGTGATTATGTGGCTGAAGCCTCACACGACCGCACTCTTTTCAAAAAGTGACAGTGGGTGTGGGGAGAAGATTCCCTGCCCTCTGTCACACTGAAGGGGGGATTAGGGGAACTGGCGGCAGCCTTTTTTCATGTTTCACCCTAAAAAAGGCGTAAACTGTTGGCCATAGAAGAAGCAATTTTCTTTCCTGCAACCAGGGTTTGCAGGAAAGAAAATCGCTGGATTCCCCCACCAGTTTGTGTTGATGGGGAATCCCTCCCGCTGAGTCATTAAGTTCTCCTGGTGGAGGGCGGGTTGGGGTGAGAGTCGAACACATTGATTATTGCTAGCGGCTATAATACCTGCTAGCAATAATTGCATCTAAAATCCGACAGGTTGGTTGTACCCATCAATCAACTTGGGTACATTCAGCCTGCCCATACATGGTTCAAATCCCAGCCGGTTTGAACCATCTATGGCTGGCTTTAGCCTTTAATTTGTTAGTCAAGTCCATCCAAATCTGCAAGTACATCTAATGCCGCGTACACACAAGCGGATTTTTCGTCGGAAAAATCTTGGTGGTTTTTCCGACGGAATTCCGCTCAAGCTTGTCTTGCATACACACGGTCACACAAAAGTTCGCTGAACTTTCGACCGTCAAGAATGTGGTGACGTACAACACTACGACGAGCCGAGAAAATTAAGTTTAAGGCTTCCGAGTATGCGTCGAATTGTTTCCAAGCATGCGTAGGAATTTTGCATGTCGCTGATGCAGCCACCACATTTTAAAACTAGTAAGCTGCACTATATATTGTTTTCTGTTTTTGGGTTTAGATACACTTTAAGGCCCTATTCACACTGTCGCATTGTAGGAATGCACATATTCCTGTTCATGTTACTGTAATATACAGTATTGCCTGCTAATTGTGATGGTCTAATACAGTTACATCACACCTTGCTGAAGGAGGTGTGCCGCACCGCAGTGTACTGCAAGGTAAGGCACTGTAGTGTGTTGGAGTGCGATGCGCTGTCAAAAAATGAGCGATTTCTGCCAGTTGAGTAGTAAAAAAAAAAAAAGCGTGTGCTTTTAGCGCACTGCACTTCATTAGTACTGTGTGAACCAAGCCGAAGACATAATTTAATTACATGTGTTCTTTATATGTCCGCCTGGAGTTCAGCTGGATGGGACTTGATCATGTAAACAAATATTGGCCGAAGTGTTTGATATGCCAAGGCTGATTTTTTGTCTCAGTCCAGATGGAATTCTGTTGAGCAAATATAAGAAAATACAGCTGTACATAACCACAGCTATCGCCACATTTACATCAGACCTATGGCTGTGCCCCATACAAAGGACAGCAGCAATATAACATTTTTACAGGCATATTATTTGTGCTGGAAGGTGAAAAGTCATTGAATATGAAAAGCTAAAGCTATTGAAAAAATACAGACCTGTCTCAATCTAGAAGAAAATGAGACCAATAGCATAATGCGAAAAATGTTCTTGCCACATGAACCAGACAGGGACTGATACAAGATGTACTAGTACAAAGTAAACAAAAAGTCTACGAGCACTTAGAGTAATAGAAACTCGATCTGTATACATAGAAATGCATAATACACAGGGAACAATGGAATGGTTATTTGTACAAGGTAAAAGCAATCTAAATTGCAACTGACAGGGTGAAATGGATCACGCAGTGCATTAGAAAAAAAAACACAAATGCAAAATGACAAGATTATATGCAGAACATGTTCGTAGGCAAATCAAGAGAATAATGTTGCATCAAATATTAAATGCAAACGAAACAGAACTGAGTAATCTATTATCGTAAAACTGGCATAAATCACACATCATTATGGCATCTGCTGATTAACTAACTACGGAAAATCCCCAAATGTACGCTGGATACGCACAATAAAATATAGTTAAAGTCAGAAGAAGATACGTCAAGCCTGGAGAGAAATAAAGTAAACTGATATTATATAATAAAGAAGAAACTGCTGAGGATGTGATCTTTCTTATAAAACTGGTAGCCACAATCCAGATCCTGTTGGCCTTATTTCCTACATAGGTGTAGCTGCCACATCCAGGCATGTGAAAAATAAAGTACACCCCGTGGAAATTGTTTACTTTTTAAAAAAAACATATTTAAACAGGCAAACTTAACATCTTTATTCAGACAGTGTCTACAGATAAAGGTGATATACTTGAATAGGAACACTAGACAAAAATGTAATTTTTCAATCATTTATTCACTGTGGAATGTTGTGTACTGTGGGTAGGAACAACCTTGGCATCAAAAGCCAGTATTTGCCTTGGGATGGCTGGAGACATGTCCAACTCAAAAACGTTTTAAAAATGTTACGAGATGATTAGAGATCTAGTGCCTCCCTGTCACAGTTGGAAACAATGTGCCTAGATAAAGAGGACTCCTCCCACTAAGACCCCTTTCACACTGAGTTACTTTTCAGGCGCTTTCACGCTAAAAAAAGCACCTGAAAAGCTCACGATAACTTATTTTCATTAAAATTAATGCTTTAACACTGGGCAGTGCGTTGGCAGGGTAGTGAGAAAATGCCCCTCTCTATTGAAATGAATGGAAAGCTCTTCAAAAGCGCCTGAAAAGCTCTTCAAAAGCACCTAAAAAGCTCTTCAAAAGCGCTCATTGTTTTACTGGCAGTTAAGAAGTGCCTCTCCAGATTATACAAACTGTTGCTAGAGAAATTATCTACTACAACTTCCTATTATATAATGCTACTTTCACACTGGGGCGGGCGGGCGTCTTTGGTAAAGCGATGCTATTTTTAGCGGCGCTTTACCGTCATTTTAGCGGCGCTATTTGGCCGCTGGTGGGGTGCTTTTAACCCCTGCTAGTGGCTAGGAAAGGGTTAAAACCGCCTGCAAAGCGACGCTGCAGCAGTGCTTTGCTGGCGGTTTGATGGCGCTGCCCCATTGCCTTCAATGGGCAGGGGCGCTGTAGGAGCTCCTACAGCGCTGCAAAGATGCTTTTTTTTACCATCTTGCAAGCGCACCGCTCCAGTGTGAAAGCACTCAGGCTTTCACACTGGAGTGAGAGGAGAGGCTATTTACAGGCGCTATTTTTTTTTTTCCAAGTAATATTTATTGAATTTTTTGAGAGAAAAATACAAAGACAATACGGAACAAACAATTGCATATGTTGGTATACATCAGTGAATTAGAATTTCTGGGTATATAGTAAGATGAATTACAGGCGCTATTTTTAGCACTGTAGCGCCTGTAAAGTGCCTCAGTGTGAAAGTAGCCTTAGAGAATGGGAGAAGGAGTTAGGTAGAGACCACTCGGACACAAGTATTGCAAATATTATGGAGTTGGCACAGTGAATGCTAAAACTCAGGAATGTTTCCTAACATTTTTGTCTGGGGGGGCGTGACCGGATGTGACTGCGGTAAGACGTGCTGCTACTGAGCTCCGGCTTTCTCCTGATCGTTTATCCTGACACCGGCGGATAGACCGAACGACCGAGGGCGCTTTCACGCTGGGAGGCTAGCGGAACAGAGCGGGCAGCAGGACATGCCATTTGCGGCAAAAAAGAAGCAGAAGAAACCACATTCCCAGCCGACTAAATGTCAGAGACTTCTCCGCTCACAGGGAAGCATGGCGTCTAGCCCCGCCTCCTCCTCCACAGGCCCTGCACACTACAGTACCCCACAGCGCGCCAAAACACCTAATGGTGCCGTGGAACTACAAGGCGCAGCAAGCCCAGAGCTGCCTGTAGACACAACCCCTGGCCCACAAGAGGTGGAGGTGGACACGGCCGCAATTACAGGCCCCATCCTAGAAGCCATAGCGGCCTCCAAAACGGAGCTGGTGGGCCGCATGGATCACCTGGCAGCTGAATGCAACTTAATCCGCCATGACCTGGATAAGATTAGAGGCAGACTCACAACCGCAGAGGACCGCATATCAGAAGTGGAAGATGCCTCGCATGTACATGGCTCACAACTGGCAGATCTAAGAGAGATGGTTGGTGCACTACAACACCGAGCAGACGACGCGGAAGACCGCCAGAGAAGGAATAATGTAAGGGTGGTGGGGCTGCCAGAGGGTGCTGAGGGGTCTGCCTCTACTACCTTTGCTGAGCAGTTTTTTAAAACTATCCTGGCCCTGGGCGACCTACCACCCACTTACGTGGTCGAGCGAGCACATAGAGTCCCTACGGGAACCAGACCCCCAGGGGCCCCACCCAGACCCTTCCTGGTAAGGTTCTTAAACTACAGAGACCGTGACATGATCCTAGCAGAAGCAAGAAAACACAAAGACCTGAAATTTGACAACGCACGCATTATGCTGTTTCCAGACTTCTCAGCAGAAACCCAAAGGAGACGCAGATCATTCATAGAGGTGAAGAAGAGGCTGAGGGAGAAGGAACTGAAGTACAGCATGTTGTACCCGAGCCGTCTACGCATCCAATACAAAGGTACTGTAAAATTTTTTGATCACCCTCAGGATGTCAATGACTGGTTGGACCGCAACGCCTGAATCGCAGGTTGCCTTGAAAGCTGTTAATGGCTCCCCTCGGCCACTGAGCCCGGGTAATGTTTCCCACGTGATATTCTATCTTTCTGTTTTTCATACCCCCTGTCTTTTTTTCATTTTTTTTTGTTTTTTTTTTTACCACCTCAGCGAACATTAAAGAGACTTTTATTCAACTTATCGTTCATTTTCGTCTCTTTCTTTAAGTCACATCATTTGTGGTATTTATCTTTTCGTTTTATAAATTTATTGCATGTAATTTTCACTGTCTCCCCCTCCCCCCACCTCCAACCAACCCCCCCACCACCCAGCCCTCAACCCCCCCCCCAATCCTTACATGTAACCCTTTTCCCCCCCCCCCCCCCCACCTTTTTTTTTTTTTTTTTTCCTGTTATCTGCCCTTCTGTGCGAATTTATTTATCGTGTAATCTCCTCCACATATCTCCACGTATCTTTGAATTCCTTCCATGCTGTCCATTTACCCCTCTCTTCTCCCCCCCTTTCTCTTTCCTCCCCATTCTCATCTATATTTTCTAAATTTTGTATCTTACTCATTTGGAATATTAAATCCCTAATGCTGGGGCTTTCTGCTTCCCTCCACTTTTTTGGAATGAGGCTTTTTGCAACGTTTAGAAAAGTGGGTATCAATGAATTTTTGTATTGCTTGACGGGAAGGTCTGTCCCGTGAAACAAACATGTCCATGGATCATCCGCTATTTCCACCCCTATAACTACCTTTATAAGCTGGCGAACTTCCTTCCAATATTTCTTAATAACGGGACACTCCCACCAAATGTGGGCTGTAGTTCCTAGTTGTTTGCATCCACGCCAGCACTCTGACGACTGATCTGTTACAAATCGGCTGGTTTTGTCTGGTGTCATATACCATCTTGCTAGGCATTTGTAGTTTGTCTCTATCATCCTATTTTCTACCACCGAACTGTGTAGTAATTTTAAAATTTTCTTCACTTTCTGTGCACTGCATCGTGTCCCTAAATAATTTTCCCATTTTTTGATGTAAGGCGGATCCTCCAAGTCGTCGCCCTCTGATTGAATTTTGTATATCCGCCCTATGTTCTTCCTTGAGTTCGCCTTTAGACAGAGCTTTTCTAGTGGTCTATACTGCTCTTTATCCCTTAATGGATGGGGTAATTTTCCAGTAAAGTGACTCAATTGGAGGAACCGCCAGACATCTAATTTCATTAAACCCGTGTCCTTATTTAGTGCATGATACGTTTTAATTTTACCTAGGTGTATTATGTCCTTTAGTTATGCATTCTCTTTTTTCAACCAATTTCCCCCCACTTCCTTTTTTCCCGGTGCAAAGAAATCATTTTGCTTCAAATATATTAATGGGGAATTGTATGTCCATTTTTTTTGTGCGTGAATCCGATCCCAAATTTTTAGTGCTGTATATGTGATTTCATGTGCCCCTGCTCCCATGCGTCTATACTGTGGAGGGTTCCAAATTATTCGTCCCAACTGTGTGCCACTCATTTCTTTTTCTAAACTAACCCATCTTTTTTCATTCGCCTCTTTTGCCCACTCTATTACCCGAGTGAGAGCAATCGCATTTTGGTATTTTTGGAAATCCGGTACCGCTAAGCCTCCTTGTTTCTTACTCCTATTTAAAACATTAAATGCTATTCTCGGTCTTTGATTTTTCCAAATGTACTTAGAAATTAACCTTTTCAATGTTTTTAAATATATTTGTGGGAGTGATATAGGTAGCATTTGTAGCTTATAAAGTATTTTTGGGGCCAGGACCATCTTAGTCACGTTGATCCTGCCAATCCAGGAGAGGGAAGTTATTGAAAGCTTTTTTATTTCGCTTTTAATTTCGTCTAATAAGGGAATAAAATTAGTATTATATATTGCTTTGACCGTGGGGGCCAGTTTAATTCCTAAGTATTTAATCTCTTTTTGCCAAGGAAAATGAAATTCTTTAATTAATGGCTTCTTCATACTTACTGATACTAACATTTAAAATTTCGGATTTGCTGGGGTTTATTTTCAGATTTGAAATCTCCCCATATTCCTTTAATATCTTTAACAGGATCGGGATCGTTGTCCTTGGGTTAGTTATATAAAAGAGAACGTCATCCGCAAAAGCTGCGAGTTTATGTTCTTCTGTCCCAACCTTGATCCCTTTAATATCCGGATTATTCCGGATAGCTGATAACAGGGGTTCGAGTGAAAGCACGAACAACAAGGGAGATAGCGGACACCCCTGCCTGGTTCCATTTTTCATTGTAAATATTGAAGAGGGAGTTCCATTAACTTTAACAAATGCCTGAGGCTCGTTATACAGTGCCTCTATCCACTTGATCATACGGGGGCCTATTCCCATTGCCTCCAGGGTTCCGAACATGAGTCCCCAGTCTACCCTGTCGAACGCTTTTTCAGCGTCCATTGACAGGAGTAGACCTGGGGACCCACCGTCTTCCAACACTCGGAGTAAAAGGAGGGACCGCACCCCATTGTCCCTCCCCTCTCTCCCCGGGACAAAGCCGACCTGGTCCGGATGGACCAGGTCGGTTAACCTCTCTTTTAACCTGGACGCAAGTACCTTAGCGTATAATTTGGTATCCGCGTTCAGGAGAGCTATAGGTCTGTAATTTGAGCAGAGTGTGCTATCCTTACCCTCCTTCAAAATCAGGGTTATTGAGGCCTGCAGTGCCGCTCCTCCCATTTTAAATTCCGATCCAAGACCGTTCATATACTGACACAGCCTTGGAACTAGAATGTTACTAAATTTTTTAAAGTAAAGGGAAGAGAAGCCATCTGGGCCAGGGCTTTTGCCTAATGGTGTTTCCTTCAAGGCTTTGTGTATTTCTGCTTCCGTGATGGGTCTGTCCATGCAGAGTCTTTCCTCCTCTGACAGGCAAGGTAGTTTGCTTTTTTCCAAAAACCCTTTGATTTTTTCTTGGCTCTTTTTAGCTTGTGCTCCTTTCTGGCCAATAGAGTAGAGGGCCTCATAATAGTTTTTAAAGACTTCGGCTATCTCCCTTGTTGCATGCGCCATCCCCCCACCCCCGTTTTGGATTTTTTCAATAAAATTAAGATCCCTCTGTTTTTTCATCTTTCCGGCTAAATATTTACTTGTCTTATTATCCCAGCGATATCTCTCTCTTGCCCTCTTATTGAATCTCCTGTTTATTTCCTGTTCTCTCAAATCTTTAAGTTTGTCTCTCTTTTTAACCAGTAAGTGAAAAAGTTCCTGTTGTTGCCCGTTTTGTTTCTTGTGTTCTTGCTCTAGTTTATAGATCTCATCGGTTATTCTCGACATTTTTCTTTTTTTTTTTTTCCCTTTTTTCCCCGGCGCCTATGGAGATGAGGACTCCCCTGATGTACACTTTATGCGCTTCCCATAGGGTGGCGCTAGAAATTTCTTCAGTATCATTGACACTAAAAAAAAATTCAATTTCCTTCTGTATTTGTTCCAGTGTTTTTCCATCTTGTAATATACTTTCCTCTAGTTTCCAACTATACGGTTGTCTCTGTATTCCGGGTATCCCAATCCTCATTGACACCGGGGAATGATCCGACAAGGTAGATATCTCTATCTGTGTGGTCCTTATTTGATCTAACATTCTATGCTCTGTCAAGAAATAGTCTAATCTGGAGTACGTCCCGTGCACAGGGGAGCAGAAGGTATAGTCTCTTGTTTTCTCGTGTTGTACCCTCCACACATCTACCAATTGTATTTGTTTCAACTTAAGTTTTATCTTTCTTAATAAACCCTTACTTGTCCCCTGTGCCCGGGACGTACAATCCTTCTCTGGTTCCAAACAGAAATTGAAGTCCCCGGCCAGTATTACCTCCCCCATCTTGAATTTTATAAGTCTATTTAATATCTGTATCAGGTAGTTTATGGGGTTTTTATTAGGACAGTAAACATTTGCCAGGGTCAAATACCTATCACCTAATTTCCCCTTTAGAAACAAATACCGTCCCTCGGGGTCAGTTATCCTGTCGATAAGTGTAAATCTAATCTGTTTCTCAAATCCTATTGCAACGCCCTTCGCCCTACTTATGGGAGAGTCGGCATAGTACCACATCTGATAATTTTCCAAGTTCAATTTGGTATTTGTTTCCAGAGATAAGTGGGTTTCCTGCAGGAACACCACATCTGCTCTGTACTCTTTTAATTCTTTAATTAATTTAAACCTCTTAGTCGGAGAGTTTAGCCCTTTTACGTTATACGTAACCAAATTAACCTCCATCATATAAACCTCTTAGGTAAAGTGTCCAGCCCCCCCCCCCCCCCTTATTTTTTTTTTTTTTTTTTTTTTTAGCTTTTGCAAGGTGGGTCTCCCCCCTCCCCCCCTCCCTATCCCCCCCTAAACCCCTCTCCCTAACCCCCCCTCGCCCTCCCCCACTCCCCGGCCATCTCCCGGCCTCCCTATCCCCCCTAAACCCCTCTCCCTAACCCCCCCTCGCTCCTCCCCCCCTCCCCGGCCATCTCCCGGCCTTGGTTCTATATGTGGGCACCCAATCTTTGCCCAACCAATGAACCATATGGCTTAGGGTGTGGCTCTGGCTGCGGCCGCCTATGCCTGTCCCGCCCCTATCCCTCTCAAAGAGGGTACTGATAGGGTTGGGAGAGAGCATTCATTGAGGCCCCCTATTCCCTTGCAGGCCTTTACTTTATTTGTTACTTTAATTTTGCTTTCCTATTTCCCTCCCCCCCCACCCCCGCCACCCCCCCCAACCCCTCTCATTGATTCTGTTTTTTTCCCTTCGTTGACTGTCCGACCCTCTCCTCTCCCCTCATCTCCTGGGGAAATCCGGGACCGGGATGTCTAATTTATGGCAGAAATCCTCTAGTTCGTCCAAAAATTTAAGTCTTATTGTCCTTCCCTCTCTCAGGACTAGTAATGCTGCTGGGAAACCCCAACTATACTTTATATTTGCCAATCTCAGTTGCTCTAATAGGGGTTTTAATTGCCTTCTCCGGGCCAGAGTTCCTGCCGAGAGATCTGAAAAGACCTGCAAAACGGATCCGTCATATTGTAGGGGAGGGCATCCTCTAAGTTTACTCCAGATCTTTGCTTTATCTTCAAAGAGATGAAATTTAATGATTACGTCTCTTGGAATATCTTCTCTTAGTCCTGGAGGTTTGCGGACCCTATGTACCCGATCGATCTTCAGATCGTCATTTTCCCCTCTGCCCAATAATGGATTGAAAATCTTCTCTTTATTTTAACAATCAAGTCTTCTCCCTGTTGTTCTGGGATTGCTCTTATTCTCAGATTTTGACGTCGACTTTGGTTTTCTTGTTCTTCCAATTTATACACTATGTCCCTATGTTCCATCTGCATTCTCCCTACCTGAGCCCTTAATTCTAGAATTTCCTGAGCCTGTTTTTCCGTTATTTCCTCCGCCTCTTCTACTCTTCTTAAGAGGTGGCCCATATCCGTCCGTACATTTTCTATTTCCGTTTTTATTGAGTTCTCTAACTTTGCGAACATTTCTAACATCTCATCCTTTGTAGGGATCAGGGCGATGTTCCTCTGTATTTCTGTCCTACCCGTGTTCGGGTCCAAGTCGCTATCTGTTTCTTCTCTAGCACAGGCTCCTAACTCTTCTATTGGTGGTGTTGTTATTAAAGGTTCCTTTTTTTTTTCTTTTGTCCCCTGTTTTTTATCGACTCCTGGGCTTTTTAAAATCGCTTCTTTTAAATATTTTTGCATCGTGCTTGAGTTTAAACTTTCTCTTGGATTTTTGGGTTCATTTGTTTTTTGTGCCCTTCCCTTCATTTTCCCCTCTGTAAGTTTTTTCCTCCCCAGGGTGATCTCCCTTTCTTCCCCTTCTCCAAGGGGGGAGTCAAGGGGGGGCAAAAAGCCCTGTTGTAGGGGGGGAGAGGAGGAAGAAAAAAAAAAAAAAAAAAACAAGGAAAAAAAAAAAAAGAAAGAAAGTAGCCTTTTTATGCGAGTGGGCTGAGGCGAGCCCTTTTGTAGGTTTATGAAGCGCTCTAAATCTTAATCCTGATGTTCGCTCCTCCCCCTAAGATAAATAATACTAGCTTGATCAATGTAAGCTCGTCTCCAGTTAGGCAGGGGTTACACTTACAGTAGGGCCAGCGGAGCAAATCCCGAGGCAAAGAAAGACACAAGGAGAGAAAACAAAGGTGGGACAAGGGCATGTGCATCGAGATACAGCATGAAATTGTTCTTCCTTCCTCCTTTTCCTTTAGGTGGAAGTCTGACTATTTAAGACTTAACGATTGGTCGCTTTACTGCTGGTTAAAGAGCTGCCAGGTTTCAAATGTCCCGGGGTAAATGGGGTCAGTCCTGTCAGTCAAGACTATCCAGGTAGCTTGTTATCCACTGCCTTTACAATAAAGGTGTTTAAGGTCCTTCCTTCCTCCTTCTCCTTTAGACAGTCTTATGTCAAGTTATGGTGTCTGTTCCCTCTGATCCCCCCTCTCCTTACGTACCCCAGTAACAGTTCCAGTTTGGGAAAACAGTTTGGTAATAAATTTCACGCTGCGGTGCCTAATACTCCAGTTTTGCTCCTATTTGCAGCAAACCCTGGTAGTGCTTTTATACACGGCGTAATATGTCCTGGCCCGCATGTACCAATATGAGATTGCTATAAGTAGGTCCCGGCGTTTACCGCGAGAAAGCAAGTACTTGGATAATAACAGGTTAAGTTATACACGCACCAATGTTATATCACATATAACCTCCATCCTTAATCTGATATCCCTGTTACTTCTGAGCCATGTAGTGCGATGAGATCAACAGCGTATATCTCTCTGAATTATCTTGCTGGGCTCCCCGTACGCTTTCCACAAGTTCCACAAGTATATCTTCAATAATAAATATATCTTCAATAGTATATCTTCAAGCAATAACTCATTACAGCAGAGACCATGTCTCTATTCTTTTTTCTCTTCCCCAGCCAAGTCCAGGGATCTCCAATGTTCAGTATAGACAGTAATAAGAGGGGATATACCTTCTCCCACCACCAGGGTTGCCAGCTGACTTCCCTCCCTCTGTCAGGTACCGCTTGTTCGCCTTTCAGCTTGTAGGGCTTGTTCCCGGCTCCCACCGCAGGCAGCCCAGGCACTTCCACTCTAACTCCGACAGGGGAGAGAAACCGACAGGCAAAACATTCCCAACATATAGGTAAGGAGCGGGGTGAGGAGCGGGGGGGGGGACGGGGGGGATTCCTTTATGCCGGCGGCTTCAGCTGCATTGGGCACAGTGTTAGGCGCTGTGTTATGCCGCTCATACCGCGTCTCTAACCTTCCCTTCTGTGCTCCGATGTGCCGCCTCTCCCGATTCTCTGGTCTGTCACTGAGTGGCGTGTGGCTGCCACCGCCACCGCCTCCGCCTGCAGGTTCAAGGGGGGGATAGTGCGTCCCTCGGAGCTAGCATTCTTCTCACCACGCGTCGCTCCTGCTGACCTTCCGGGACAGCCACCATCTCCTCACACCAGCGCCGCACTCAGGCCCCTCCCCTACGTCCTCTACGTCCGCACCATCTTCGGGCACTTCCATCTTTCAATGCCGAACTATAGAAGCAACCGGTTGAACTCTTTTTGGCTGTTTAGTTTTGGGGTAAAGGCTGCATGCTGGACTTTTTTTGGTTTGAGCCAATTTTTCTGGCTCTCAGTTTCCAGTATAACAGCAGGGGGGGAGGGGAAGGGGTGATTTTGTGCCTTATGTCATGTAATGCTACTTGGTTGAGTGTACCTATTCTGTGCAACCCTAAGCAATGTGTATGTCATGCAAAACTGAGACTGGGTTTATGGGATATCCGTGATCTTCAGTTACTGATTGAGGATTATGGATAGCAGGTTGAAAATACTCTCATGGAATGTGAGGGGGTTAAATAGTAAATTCAAGCGGGCAGCTGTCTTCCAGTACCTTAGGCAAGTAAAGCCACATGTTGTTCTCCTTCAAGAGACGCACTTAGAGGGGAGCAAAATTCTCTCTCTCTGTAAACCCTGGATACAAAAATCATTCCATGCTACGTACTCATCCTATGCCAGAGGCACCACTATCCTGATCAGTAAGGCCATTGCGTGCACTATACACCAGGTGGTCATTGACCCAGGGGGACGATATGTGGCTTTAGTGATTGAGATAGCAGGTAGGAAGTTATTATTGGTGAACATTTATATGCCACCGCCATTTAAAGTACAATTGCTTTATGATTTGTGGGTGACCCTAGCACCGTACTTGGAATTACCCTTACTGATCTTGGGTGACTATAATGCTATTTTAGACTTGGCACTAGACTCCTCTAATGTGTCCAGGCCGGTTTCGCTGGATTTGTGCTCCTGGGTGTCCATGGCCAACTTAACAGAGGTATGGAGGTGGAAACACCCTGGGGAGGTAGTGTACTCACATCTCTCCTCTACACACAAATCCTCGGCCAGAATAGATCTGGCTTTTGGAAACTCCCTTATTCTTAAACACGTGTATGCCGCTGAATACTTGGCCGGGGGGACCTCGGATCACAACCCATTACAGATTACTTTGACACTCCCCATGGGTGGTGGGAGAGGGGGCTGGAGGTTGGCCTCTGGTTGGATGCAAGAAGATCAGGTAGTAACACAAATACAGTCAGCAATGGACACCTTTTGGGTAACCAATGAACAGTCGGCGGACACACACATCGTTTGGGACGCCTTTAAAGCGGTCTCTAGGGGCGAATGTATCTCAGCTATAAAAGCCGCTAAGAAAGACCGCTCTGAAGAGGGAGAACTTTTACTGGCCAAGGAGAGGGAGTCTGCTCAACAGCACGCAGACTCCCCCTCGGAGGCCACCTATAGGGATCTAATGACAGCCAGGAGATCGGTAGCTTTACACTTTGATAATTTGGCTCACACTGAACTTAGACAGAAAGCAGAAACAATCTTCGCTGAAGGGGATAAAAATGGCAAGTTACTGGCCAACCTGGCAGCTGAACATAGGAAACTTGTTAGCATCCCAGCAATCAATGGTAGACGTGGGGAGAGGGTTACAGAACCAGAAGGCATCTTGGCAGAATTCACTCATTTTTACCGATCATTATATACCCCAATAGCCCCGTATGACCAATTAGAATTGGAGGGGCTGCTGACGAGCCTCTCCATCCCGCAATTGTCTGATACTGACAGGACCTCCCTAGATAGGGACATTACGGTGATGGAAATTGAGGCAGCTATAGCCGCATTTCCGCCACACAAAACCCCGGGTCCAGACGGATTCCCCGCAGACTTCTACCAGACTTTTAAGTCACAGTTAGCTATCAGGTTAAACCTACTGTACTTGCACTGTAGTGAACAGGGAGCTTTGCCGGCCTCAATGATGGAGGCCTACATGGTTCTTCTCCTGAAGCCCGGCAAAGACCCCCTGGAGTGCTCCTCATACCGCCCTATTGCACTGCTCAACACTGACCTGAAGATTCTTGCCAAGGTACTGGCCTCAAGGTTGGCTGGGGTCATTTCGACTCTGGTTGACATTGACCAAACTGGATTCATGCCAGGTATGTCAACAGATACGAATCTCAGAAGACTTTTCACGCACATACAGCTAGAAGACTTAGAATTCCCAGAAAAGATAGTGGTCTCTATAGATATAGAAAAAGCCTTTGATTCGGTAGACTGGCAATATATGCACACGGTCCTAGGGGCCATGGGATTCGGTCCAGGTTTCCGCCAGTGGATAGTGCTACTTTACAGCGCCCCAAGGACGGCGATCAGACTGGGTAACATGGTCTCAAACTACTTTGAGATTGGTAGGGGAACGAGGCAAGGATGCCCCCTCTCCCCCTTCCTCTTCTCGCTAATGATGGAACCTATAGCTAGAGCCCTCAGACAATCGAGAGAGGTGGGAGCAATACAGGTAGGTAGTATAGCCGAATGTGTTGCATTATATGCTGACGACATGCTACTGTTCCTAAGAGACCCTGGGCCATCGCTGAAAGCAGCTCTTGAGGTACTAGATAAATTTGCCCTTTTTTCAGGACTCCGGGCAAACTGGAGCAAGTCATCAATACTAACTTTAGGTTCGAAAGCAGTGGCGCACAAAGATGACTCTTTGCCACTTAGATGGGTTTCCACCATTACATATCTGGGGGTTAAGATTACGGCCAACATACAGGACTATATGACCATCAACCTTCTCCCACTGAAAAATAGACTAAAACAGATGACAACGACCTGGAAGAATCTCCCACTCTCTTTGATAGGACGGGTTAGTCTCATAAAAATGAAATTCCTATCAGTGATCTTGTATTTCCTTCGTCATTCTCCGGTATGGGTACCAAAAACCTTCTTTAAGTCACTGGATAGTATTATTGGGTCGTTTATATGGTCACCACAATCACCACGCATAAGTATAAAGTCACTACAGGAACCTTGGGGACAAGGGGGCCTAGCACTGCCGGACTGGCAAAAATACTATTTGGCAGGCCAAATGGTGGTTGCCAGGAAATGGCTGACGGCGGAGGACGGTGACTCCGCCACGGTTGTTGAAGCGGCATTGCTGGGCTCATACGAAAGTCTGCGTCTGGCACTATACAGGGGCACGAAATCCTGTTTACCTTTGACGAGCTCCATGAAGGCCACTATTAGGGCTTGGGAGGTCACTACTACCCTGACAACACCTAGCTATGACGGGGTTACTCCATCGGCCCACCTGTGGATGAATCCTAAGTTCCCACATTTTTTCTCCTTCCCGGACCCGGAGATTTGGGCGTGTAAAGGCATCAAACTGCTGAAAGACATCACTAGAGAAGGGGAACTCTGTACCTTTGACCAGCTAAAAGCCAGACACGACCTTCCGAATACTTACTTTTTCCGCTATATGCAACTGCGTCATGCATTTCAGGTTCAATTTGTAGGTATGCGTATTGAATATTTGCCCTCAGACTTAGAGTCCATGCTGACTACAGTGGACCTAGCCAAACCTCTCTCCACAGTATATAAATCCCTTTTTAAAAAAACACCCCCTGGTTTAGTCAAATGTAGGAGGAAATGGGAGAGTGAGATTGCGGATATTCAAGGGGAAGATTGGGATGACATGTGGGATCACCCCTTTAAACATCTGGTCTCGGCGAGGGACAGATTGATACAGTTTAAATTTCTGCACCAAATCTACTTCACACCAGCTAGGCTAGCTCGAATCTACTCATCATCCAACAGCAGCTGCTGGCGCTGTGACTATTCCCCGGCGGATGCCGAACACATTTTTTGGAGCTGCCCACAAATACAACCCTTCTGGGCCGGTATTACAGATTGTTTGACGGAAGTGCTGAGTATACCTGTACCCCAAACGCCCAGGGTGTGTATGATCGGCCTTGTGGAGGAGGTAGTTCCTTCAAGGGCACATCGCACATTTCTGAACATTGGCCTTTTCTATGGCAGGAAGGCCATACTTTTAAAATGGAAAAAGATGGAGGCTCCTACGCTGTCATTCTGGAAGGGTTTAATAAATAAAGTTATCCCCCTATACAAAGCGACATATAGATCTAGAGGCTGTGAGAAGAAGTTTTACAAAGTATGGCAACCTTGGTTAGACTCATCAGGCACTGTGGGTTGATAGAAATAATTGTTTAGACGCTGATCTAAATATGACATGCTTGAAAATGTAATACTTTAATGTAGAGTGGTTATTAATCTCTATGTTTGAAGGTATAATGGTGGACAGTCCATATCCCCTCTTATACGCAGGGATGGCATGATGGGAATAGGTTAAATTCACTGCATTATAATATGGTACACTCCAAGCATTGAGTTGCACGCAAGGTTGGGGGGGGGAGGGCAGGGAACTACGTTAGTTCATCAGCCACTGGATGTGGTAGGTTGCCCATTTTGGGTTCTGTTTGTTTGGGTTGTGGGTAGGTATGTAGATAGGTCTGTACTGCTTGTACTGTTCCTTGTATGTTTTATACATGTATTGTTTTGTATGCATGTGTTGTACTGTTTTTCAAAAATTTAATAAAAAGATTTTTCAAAAAAAAAAAAAACATTTTTGTCTGGGTGGTATAGGTTACCAGTCACATATTCCCAACAGTGTCTAATTTATGCTGGAGAGGCTGTGGCCAGAGGGGCTTATTCCTACATTTGTGGTGAGGGTGTCCATTTATCAGACCTTTTTGGAGTGATGTCTGTAACATAATTACCAAGGTAACACATCGCCAAATTGCAGATAACCCCCATCCTATACTATTTCATAACACGTTCTTTGATGCCTCACCTCCTCAAAGTCTGTAAATATCTTATACCGCTCCACTGGAAATCTCTGGCAGCACTCACAAATAAGGAATGGCTGCTAAAGGTACATGATATTATGGAGGCGAAGGAGTGGAGGCATCGCTGTTCTAAAGCATTATTCTAAATTTTATAAATGTTGGGCCTTAAGGATAGACTTTTGTCCCTCTGACTGGTATAACCAACTTACACTTTAATTGTGAAGTACTGTTATGTTATATTGTGATACCTATGATCCCTTCAAAATGTATGTATAAGTTGTGTTTGCAGTGAAAGTTGTCTTATTGTGTATGGTTTTCTTTCTTTGGAGTTGGGTGGGATGTTTTCTCCCTCCCCTCCAACATATGGCCACTTTTGTGTTGTTTTTCTACATGCCCGTTTTCTTTTGTTGTTCCTCCATTACCCCATTGTCCTTTTTTCCCTACCTATCCTTTATGGTATATACAGTATCTCACAAAAGTGAGTACACCCCTCACATTTTTGTAAATATTTTATTATATCTTTTCATGTGACAACACTGAAGAAATGTTACAAAGAAGTGAGTGTACCGCTTGTATAACAGTGTAAATTTGCTGTCCTGTCAAAATAACTCCACACAGCCATTCATGTCTAAGCCGCTGGCAACAAAAGTGAGTACACCCCTAAGTGAAAATGTTCAAATTGGGACTGTACTCAATTTTGTTAAATACTGTATATGATGCTATACCACAAATGTACACCAGTGGGAAAAAGCGCCCTGAGGCGATTCAGTTTGCATAGGTAGCGCTATACAAGTCATTCATTCATTCTGGGTTCCCTGTATCTCCATTTACAATAAGATTGATGGGGTTATCTCTCCAACCAGCTATGCGGAACCCATTGTTCTAACATGACATGCCTTGTTCATCTTTTTGGAAATGTATCTTATTATCTGTTTTCTGATAATAAAACAAAACAAAAAAAAAGTATTGCTCCCTGTAGCAGAAATGACTTTTTTTGTAGACATTTTGTATAACAGTTCACCAGTGTCTGACATCTGAAATTTTTGACCACTTCAAAATTTCTTCAGTTTCAAGATGTTTTTGAATTTCCGTGCAAGAAATGCCCATTCCAAAATCCTACCACAACAAGTGGAACTTTACTATTTCTTCTTTTTGAGCCGTTACATAGTGGATTTGCTACTGTGCTTTGGACATTATCTTATTAAAAGACTCATTTCTAGTTCAGCTTCAACTTTTAGACAGAGGGCCTCACATTCCCATCCAGAACTTTGAGCATACAACTCTGTCATTGATTGAGAAAGTCTTCTGCACATTGTTCCAGAAGGCCTGTTTTTTCCTTTTATGTTCAGTGGCAAACGTTCCTTATCCTTATGTTTTTATTTTGGACAGCAGAGACCTTTTCTTAAAGGGGTTGTAAAGGTTCGTTTTTTATTTTCTAAATAGGTTCCTTTAAGCTAGTGCATTGTTGGTTCACTTACCTTTTCCTTCGATTTCCCTTCTAAATGTTTTTGTCACCAACCCAACAGAGTACCCGAATACCTGTCTCCAGCCCAGAGTACCTGAGTACATATCTACAGCCCATCAGAGTACCCTAGTACCTATCTGAAGACCATTAGAGTACCCGAGTACCTGTCTCCAGCCCAGAGTACCCAAGTACCCATCTGCAGGCCAGCAGAGTCCCGGAGTACCTGTCTCCAGCCAATTGGAGTACCTGAGTACCTGTCTCCAGCCCATCAGAGTGACTGAGTACCTGTCTCCAGCCCAGAGTACCCGAGTACCTATCTGTAGCCTACCAGAGTACCGGAGTACATGTCTCCAGCCCATTGGAGTACCCAAGTACCTGTCTCCAGCCCAGAGTACCCTAGTACCTATCTCTAGCCCAGAATACCTGAGTACCTATCTGCAGCCTATCAGAGTACCAGAGTACCTGTCTCCAGCCTGGAGTACCCAAGTACCTATCTATTTTTTCACTGATAAAAACCACCAAAAGAAAGTTCAATTTGTGTGAAAAAAATTATAACAATTTTGTTTGGGTACAGTGTTGCATGACTGAGTAATTGTCATTCAAATTGTGAGAGCACAGAAAGCTGAAAATTGGTCTGGGAAGGAAGGGGGTGAAAATGCCCTGTATTGAAATGGTTAAGCATCAAACAGTCAGCATCTGAGCTGAACTTGCTGGGCTGGGCCTTGCTAGGTTCATAAAAATCTACAAATTTCTTTCTGAGGGTCTTAGAGAGTTTTTTTGAACTTGATATGATGGCACCACATACAACAAAGAGAATACCAAACCCTAGATATTTGAGGTTTAATAAGATAGGTTCGATCTGAATACTCTTTAAGCACTTGACCTCCAGAAGGTTTTACCCCCTTCATAACCAGAGCATTTTGCTATGCGGTCATGCAACACTGTTTGCAAATGTAATTAATATCATTTTTTTTCATACAAATAGAGCTTTCTTTTGGTGGTATTTTATCACCATTTGGGTTTTACATTTTTTCTTATATAAACGAAAAAAGGCAGAAAAGTTTGAAAAAAATATATATTTTCTACTTTCTTCCTCAAAATTTAGGCCAAATGTATTTTGCTACATGTCTTTGGTGGAAAAAAAAAATCCTAATAAGTGTATTTGGGTTTTGTTTGGTTTGTGCAAAAGTTATAGCATCTACATCCTGGGGGTATATACAGGTGCATCTCATAAAATTAGAATATCATCAAAAAGTTCATTTATTTCAGTAATTCGATTAAAAAAGTAAAAACTCAAATATTTTATATTGATTTATTACATACAGAGTGATATATTTCAAACATTTCTTTCTTTTAATTTTGATGATTATGGCTTACAGCTAGTAAAAACCCAAAATTCAGTATCTCTGAAAATCTGAATATTACAGACAGTAAGACCAATAATAAAAAATGTTAAAACAGAAATGTTGGCATACTGAAAAGTATGTCCATGTACAAGTATGTGGTATATATATATATATATATATATATATATATATATATATATATGTAGTATAGTATGTACTCAATACTTGGTCAGGGCTCCTGTACTAATGACACTGGCTGGGAAGGGGTTAACATCTAGGGGCAATCAAGGGGTTAATTGTGTGCCTAACCATGTGTAATGTGTGCTGCTTTTACTTTACTATCTGGCTGTTTTTTCTGCCTGCGTTTCAGGGAGAAGAAACAGCCAGATCTCTGTTCACAGTACACAGAGTTCTGTGTTATTGTAAATTGTGTGATTGGACACAGCCGATCAGCTGATTTCAGTGCATTCTGAATAAGGATGGAACAAAACCATACTGTTACTCATTCTTTCTATTTATTTTAGAACTTAGTATTTAGAGAAGGTTCACACAGGGGCAGCACGACTTGCAGTGCGACTCACAGAGGCGACCTGCACACGACTTCAGCGGCGACTTGCAAAAGGACTTCAGTATAGAAGTCAATGCAAGTCGCCTCAAAAGTAGTACAGGAACGTTTTTCTAAGTCGAAGGGACTTGAGTCGTTTCTATTAGAATGGTTTCATAGTACAAAACGGAACGTGACTTGTCAGGCGGCTAAGTCGCCTGACAAGTCGCCCCTGTGTGAACCGGGTCTTAGTGTTCTAGCCATTCTTTTTATGTTTTTTCAATGTTTGTACTATGTTAGTTGCATAAAACCAATAAAAACACATATTGCTACTTACAAAAGCAAGGTCATGTTATTATTGGGCAAATAAGCCCCCTTCATTTCATAACTTGCTGTGATTAGTATAATACTAAATGGAGCAGAACAGTGGCTTCTCCTCAGTTCAGACCCCAACTAGAATATTACCAGCAAAAGTCTGCATGTTCTCCCTGTGCTTACGTTGGTTTCCTCCCACACCCAAAACACATGCTGGTAGGGTAATTGGCCCTTATATGTATGTGAAATAGGGACCTTAGATTGTAAGCTCTGTGAGGGCAGGAACTGATGTAAATGTACAAAATTTCAAGTTCTGCATAAACTGTTATTATAAACACATAGAATAAATCAATAAAATAAAAATGGAAAAATTGATATCTCTAAAGACTCCACATATTTGTGCAACAAATGCTCAAACATGATCCATGTATATTAGCTTGAAATACACTACAATCTAAACTGTTAAAACTTGTAAAATGCAGCAACAAAAAGAAATGAGAAGCTGAATGAACATGACACAACACAGGTGGAAATGTGACTCTAAAAATCCCAAAACAGCCGGTAGGAAGCATGAAAAAGAAAGTCCAGGGATGAGGCCAAATTGTCGGCGGCTCAGAGCATCACATCAGGAATTTCAGTCCAAAAAAAAAAAAAAAAATGATTGTCAGGAGATCACAAAAACAAATAATCCCAGGTGTGCCGAACATTACATCTCTTATTTCCCAAGAACACAGCAAGGATATTGAAAGATTGAACTGAATTCTCAAAGGAAGCACATTCAAAGAAGAGGAAATATTATGTACAGCACAGTTTAACCAGTTCTAGACTGCTCAGTGGTTTGATATTGGATGAGAGCATTGTGGTCCATAACTGTCAAAGAAGAGCTGATGTAAGAAGTTTAAAAGGCTCAACTTCTATATTGTCTCTATCTCTACATTGAATCCCAGTTATGAGCATCTATCTGTATTGTTAAGTTACTACGTGAACAATTACTATATGACAAGTTAGAAAAGCCATACTCAACGTCTCATGTTGCACAGTTGTAAGATTTAAGTTCCAATTGGTCTTTTTTTTTTACATGCAATACACGTTTTACCGATTCATTACTAGTAGAGTGTACATCAATCAGAGCCATGCGGTGGCAGTTGTAAATTAAACTGATATTGTCCTCCAGGTGCAAGATTTTCTTTCACTTTATGTTAATATTGTCTTATCCTGGAAATTCCATCTGGGCTATTGGAATGTGATTCAGTTTTTCTACAGCACTTCCTCAATTAATGATGGCTCACAAGGTTACAACTGCGTGCACTATTATTATTATATTATTATTATACACGATTTATATAGCGCCAACAGTTTACGCATCGCTTTATAATGTAGAGGGGGGGGGCAGCACAATTACAGTACAGTTCAATACAAAAGGTACAGGAGGGCCCTGCTCATAGAGCTTACATTTTAAAGGGAGGGGGTGGTGGTACAAAAGGTAATAGCTGCAGAGAATGATTTGATAAGGGTGGCTCGGGGACAGTTGTTAGATGGGTGTGGGATAGGCTTCCCTGAATAAATGAGTTTTCAGGGATCTCCTAAAGGTGGACAGGGTAGGGGCTGATCGGACATACTGGGGCAGGGAGTTCCAGAGGATGGGAGAGGCTCTGGAGAAGTCCTGAAGGCGAGCATGGGAGGAGGTAACAAGGGAGCTAGAGAGCAGGAGGTCCTGGGAGGAGTGGAGGGGACGATTTGGGCGATATCTGCAGATGAGGTTGGTGATATAGATGGGGGCAATGTTGTGGATGACTTTGTATGTTATGGTTAGCATTTTGAATTTTACACGGTGGGGTAGGGGAAGCCAGTGAAGGTATGGGCAGAGAGGGGCGGCAGTCACGGATCGATTAGTGAGGTGTATTAGTCTAGCAGCAGCATTCATAATAGACTGAAGGGGGGATAGCCTGCGTAAGGGTAGGCAATTAAGGAGAGAGTTGCAGTAGTCAAGGCGGGAAATAATCAAGGAGTGAATGAGTTGCTTTGTGGTGTCATTAGTCAAGAAGGGTCGAATTCTGGAGATGTTGCGGAGGTGAAGGGGGCAGGATTTAGCCAGTGATTGGATATGAGGGCTGAAGGAGAGGTCAGAGTCAAGGATTACACCCAGGATCCTGGCATGTGTAGAGGGGCCAATGGTTGTGTTGTTGATATTAATGGTGAAGTCACGGGGGGGGGGGGTAATTAAGTCAGTAAGTTTGAGATCCGTGAGGAGATCGAGGGGGTGAGTTGAGGAGTGGAGAGATAGATCTGGGTGTTGTCGGCATAGAGGTGGTATTGGAAACCATGGGAGGTTATCAACTGGCCCAGGGAAGAGGTATAGAGGGAGAATAGGAGGGGACCAAGGACGGAACCTTGGGGTACCCTAACAGAATGAGGAAGGTGAGCGGAGGAGATGGAGTTGTAAGTGACACTGAAAGTGCGCTGAGATAGGTAGGAGGAGAACCAGGATAAAGCAGAACCACGGCTTTTCCCTGTAGGTACAAGTTCAATAAAAAGGACTTTACTACTGCTTTCAGTTAAGAGCTAACAACTGAGACCATAAGCATTTGTGACGTTTATGACCCGAGGTATGCTTGGTTTGGAAAACAGTTAAATTGGTGGGTTTAGTTCCACTTTAAGGCTGAAATTTAGGCAAATCATGGAAGTGTTTTAGCTGCCAAAGAACAGTTTTTTTCCATCCTTCCAGTCTTGAGTGTTAGAGGGCCTTGCCAGAAAACACAGCCAGGTTGGTGACCTGACTTGCAGTTAAGCAATATAACCTGGCAACCTCCCTGCCCCAAGCCATAGATTGGAAAACTTATACTTATCCTTCTGTCACTTTGTTCCTTGTAAATCCATGTGCATGCAGTAAACCACATTGGCTCCTAGTGCTGTCAATTCCTCTGCCAGTCTAAATGTTTCAATAGAGGGATTACAAGAAGATGATACCAAGTCAAATTTAGATACTTACAGTGTACAGCCTTGAAAAAGTATTCATACCCATTTAAAATTTCCACATTCTGTCATGTTAAAACCAAAAGCGTAAATGTATTTTATTGGGATTTTATGTGTTGGACAAACCCAAAGTGGCATATAATTGTGAAGTAGAAGGAAAATGATCAATGGTTTTCAATTTTTTTTTACAAATAAATATCTGAAAAGTGTGGCATGCTTTTGTATTCATTCCTCTTTACTCTGATACCCCTAACTAAAATCTAGTGGAACCAATTGCCTACAGAAGTCACCTAATTAGTAAATAGAGTTCACTTGTGTGTAATTTAATCTCAGTATAAATACAGCTGTTCTGTGAAGCCCTCAGAGGTTTGTTAAAGAACCTTAGTGAAGCATTATTATATTAGGGCCAATGAATACACACGATAGGTCAGGCATAAAGTTGTGGAGAAGTTTAAAGCAGAGTTAGGTTATAAAAAACTATTCCAAGCTTTGAACATCTCACAAAGCACTGTTGAATCATCATTCAAAAATAGAAAGAGTATGGCACAATAGCAAACCTACCAAGACATGGCCATCCACCTTAACTGACAGGCCAGGCAAGGAGAGCATTAATTAGAGAAGCAGCCAAGAGGCCCATGGTAACTGTGGAGGAGCTGCAGAGATCCACAGCTCAGGTCGGAGAATCTGTCCACAGGACAACTATTAGTTGTGCACTCCACAAATCTGGCCATAATGAAAGAGTGGCAAGAAGAAAGACATTGGTGAAATAAAGCCATAAGAAGTCCTGTTTGCAGTTTGCGAGAAGCCATGTGGGGGACACAGCAAACATATAAAAAAAGATGCTCTGGTCAGATGAGACCAAAATGTAACTTTTTGGCCTAAAAGCAAAACGCTATGTGTGGTGGAAAACTAACACAGCACATCACCCTGAACACATTATCCCCACCGTGAACCATGGTGGTGTCAGCATCATGTTGTGGGGATGCTTTTCTTCAGCAGAAACAGGGAAGCTGGTCAGAGTTGATGGGAAGATAGATGGAGCCAAATACAGGGCAATCTTAGAAGAAAACCTGTTAAGAGCCAGCAAAAGACTTGAGACTGGGGCAGAGGTTCACCTACCAGCAGGACACCGACCCTAAACATACAGCCTTAGCTACAATTGAATGGTTTATATCAAAGCATATTCATGTGTTAGAATGGCCCAGTCAAAGTCCAGACCTAAATCCAATTGAAAATCTGTGGCAAAACTTGAAAATTGCTGTTCATAGACACTCTCCATCCAATCTGACAGAGCTTGAGCTTCATTTAAATACCTGTAATAAATAAATATAATTACCTATACAAAATAAATAAATACAAAACTATGAGAAAAAAAAAAGTCTTACAGAGGACATAGATCACAACAGCAGAATTTTTATTGTCGACGTTTTCAGTCTACCTTTGTCAAGACACTACAACATGAAGGTGAACAGACCAATAACCCCAAAGTCCCACCCATCAACAACACCCCCTAGTGATGACATCATACAGTGCAAAAGGAAAGGTAAAAGGAGCAAATGACAATAATCCATCAAAAAAAGCAAAAAATACAAAATCCCAGCTTAAATAAAGCTATCTAGAAACAGCACCTGCATAAAAATGGCAAAATGCAGAGAAAGTAGAAAGAAACAAAACATATTATAAACAATCACAAGATGGGCTCTATTGCACATGGAAAACATCAAGCATAAACATACCAGTAATAATTAGTAACATGACATAATGATAAAACAACAAGTGACGTACTAGGACAAAATAGCAACAAATACAAAATTATCAAATAGCCACAAAAAACTTTACGGAAGGCTAAGCATCAACATGTGCCAAAAGTAAAAAATGTGAAAAGCACCCCGCACAAGACAAAAACAATAGATCCACAGAAAACACTGACAGTGCACATACATACAAATATACATAATGTAAATCAATACTCCACAACCAGATAGAAGAGACCTAAGGTATATGAATAGTTGCAGAGGAGGAATGATGATGAGACCAACACCACTAAAAAAAAAAGAGCATGCCATCCCCCAAAAAAAGGGGGTATGAAAACCTAGTGAGGCTTCCATTGAAGAAAAGGGGTCAGGACACCCAGAATACCACACAGAAGAATCAGTCTAACATAGAACATAAATGGCAAAATGTGCCAAAATATAGCAATTAGCACATACATTTTATGTGAGTTTTCCAAAGAGATCAAGGTCATAACGCATAAGTATAAATAACGTCATTAACTGGATGTTCATCATTTCTCCGTAAATCAGGGTGCCAAAAGCACCAACAGGTAGTAACCCAGAAGTTCCAAAGGATCATTGAAAGCAATTGAGGCTTAGCTGTTCATTAAGCCCCTTAGAGGTCAAAGTTTGTAATTCATGGATCCATCGACTTTCGCTTTAGAATAGCAGGGGATAGCGGTCACCCTGCCAACTAAGTGTGGGACATGGTCATGCAGCATGCAATTCGGTAAAGAATGATTCTCTTCCAAAAAGTGGTATGCCCACAGTTGGTTAGAAGTCCTGAAATACTGTATATATACAGTATTAATACACACACATTCCAGATACCAGTCACCATATATTCACCTATTTTACAGTCTATAATAAATCAGTCCTGTGGGGTGGTCTTCTCAGTAAGAAAAGAAAATTTGTAGATCTGTATTCTTAGACAGTACATCTTATTGCTATCTGTAAGTTCAATGATTTCTTATCCAAGTGTGCATGACTCGATAGACAATATATTGATCATATATGTATTTGTATATATTAATATTCATATACCTAAATAAAGTATATACTTGATAAATAAATTCAACGTTCAGGGATGCTCCTCTGACAAGCTGTGAATATATGGTGGAGTCAGCAGTCTCATCGATACAGATATATTCCAGCAAGATCAAGGTAAATATCCTGTAAATGGATCTAATGGATCTGGATAACACATTTATAGCCAAATATTTATTAAATCAATGCATGTGTTCTCATTATCATCTGTCACTTATTGTATGCATAGAAGAGACACCTTGTTTGAATATTTTACACTGTTTTAGAGTGACCCCTATGTCAAAACAGGTGTCTCCTCTACGCATACAACATTCTGTGTTACACTCCCATGGACCATATAGCGAATTCCGTGGTTGTCATCTTCATGCCAAGCTGCCCCATTTCTAACCCTCACTGTTCCTCTTTGTTTCTATTGTGCACATATGCTGTGGATCTACTTATCCTTTAACTATTATTCATATCACATGTTTAATCTCATCTTGTATCAGAGTATCCCTTTTTAAAGACATCTTTTATGCATTGTATTTTTGGCTGGTTTCTGTCACGGTTCTGCATCTTTTGATCAGATTGTTATATCTCACTCTTTGTGGGTTTTACTTTAGACTAATTCACTTTCTTTATTGTCAATTCAATTATGTTCAATTATGTTCACATCTTTCCTTCTGATGTTTTTTTCAATCATAAATACCTTCTTTTATATTGGACAAAGTCACTCTGATAGCTCCAACAGCTCTACATGGTTATTAAACATCTTGTTTACGTTTTTTTAATCCCATTTTTTTTAACCACTTGAGCACCAGAAGGTTTTACTCCCTTCGTGACCAGGGCATGTTTTGCTCTTCAACACTGTGCTGATTTAACTGGCAATTGTGCGGCCATGCAGCACTGTATGCAAATTAAATTTATACTGTAAAAATGTTTCATACAAATAGAGATTTCTTTTGGTGGTATTTGAGCACCACTGGGGTTTTGCTATTTTTTGCTATATAAACAAAAAACAAAAAAATAATAATCTTTCTTAGTTTCTGTTAGAAAATTGCAAATAAATAATCTTTCTTCATAAATTTGGGCCAAAAATGAATTCTGCTACATTTCATTGGTAAAAAAAATAACCCAAATCAGTGTATATAATTTAGTCTGTCTACAAACTATGGTATATATATTTGAAAATTGATCAATCCTGATGTACTTATTTCTTGAGACCCTAAACTGCCAGGACAGTATATACCCCCAATGACCCCTTTTTGGAAAGAAGACAGTCCAAAGTATTTAGTAAGAGGCATTATTTTATGTAATTTTTTGTAAAATGAAGAAATTAAATAAAATGTATGTTTTTTCACATACTGTCACCATATGACTGGCAACAGTATGTAGGGTGCAACGGACGGGCTCATGGTCTGGGATGCGTTCAAGGCATCCACCCGTGGGGCATATATAGCTGCTATCAAAGCCGCTAGGGTGGAGAAAAATTCAGAATCGGAGGGGCTTCAGGCTCATGAACTACAATGTGGAAAGTTTCATGCAGATGCGCCCTCCTTCTCCACCCTGGAGGAGTTACAGATGGCCAGAAGGGCCTTGTTGGTTAATTTCCAAACTCATACTCAATGTACATTTAAGAGAAGGGCCGAGGAACTATTTGAAAGAGGTGACAAGAATGGGAAATTGTTGGCCTACTTGGCGGCAGATACCCAAACACATACAGCTATCCCCTGCATTTACTCAGCTGGAGGTAATCTAGTGAGAGATAGAGAGGGTATTATGCAGGCTTTTGTGTCTTATTACTCAGTAGACATGGGAAATGGCAAAAAAGTTTCGTTTCGTTTCGTCCCGTTTCGTATATAAAAAAATTCGTAATTCGTCATTTGTGTACGAAATTCAGTTCGAATTCGTACGAAATACGAATTTCGTACGAATCGCAATTTTTTTTTCGAATCGTTACGAATCGTTAGTAAAGTTACGAATCGTTACGAATCGTTAACGCGACAATTCGAATCCAACTACAAATATCGAATTTCAATTTCAAGTTACGAATCGTTACGAATCGTTACGAATCGTTAGTAATTCCAACTACAAATATCGAATTTCAACTAATATGAAAGATATTATAATAGCGGATATAACGAATGCTTCGAATGCTTCGAATGAATTCGAGATTCAGTATATCTAATATAGAGAACTGTTCCCTGTAATTTTTGCAGGAAAAAAAAATTTAAAATCACTCGCGGCTAATGAAATGTTGGCTCCGTAACACAGAGAACAGTCATTCATTGATAAAAAAAAAAAAAAGCGTGGGGGTCCCCCCAAATTCAATAACCAGGCCCTTCAAGTCTGGTATGGATATTAAGGGGAACCCCAGCCAAAAAAAAAAAATGGCATGGGGTCCCCCTAAATATCTATACCAGACCCTTCAGGTCTGGGATGGATTTTAAGGGGAACCCCGGCCAAAAAAAAATAAATGGTGTGGGGTCCCCCTCAAAATCCATACCAGACCCTTTATCCGAGCACGCAACCTGGCAGGCCGCAGGAAAAGAGGGGGGATGAGAGCGCCCCCCCCTCCTGCCTGAACCGTACCAGGCCACATGCCCTCAACATTGGGAGGGTGCTTTGGGGGTCTGAGACCCCCAAAGCACCTTGTCCCCATGTTGATGAGGACAAGGGCCTCATCCTTCCGGCATCTTCTTCCATCTTCTTCTTCCTCCGATCCGCTTCTTCTTGCTCCGGTCTTCTCGTCCTTCTCGTCCGGCATCGGCGTCGCCGTCTGTTCTCGGGCCGCTCCTCGCAATTGGAGGCTCCCGCTGTGTGAGGCTTCGCTCCGGCTGACAGGTCTTTTATAACGGAGGGCACCTGGTAACCCCGCCCCCTCTGACGCACAGGCACGTCATGGGGACTTCCCTATGGCTTTCCCCATGACGTCAGATGGGGGGCAGATTAGTTTCGAATTCGTACGAAACTAATCGCACATGTCTATTTCTCAGAGTTACTCAGAGTTATATACTGCTATACCCAAATATGACCAAGTGACCTGTTGAGCTCCCTTCAGATACTGGAGCTGCCGGGGGAGGTGGCTGCGGAATTGGAAGCGCCTTTTACTCCTAAAGAACTGGCTTCGGCCATTGCCTCCTTCCCCAATGGTAAAGCTCCGGGTCCTGATGGGATACCAGCAGAGTGGTATAAAGCTTATATGGAACTGTTGTCTCCCAGACTCTTGCAACTTTATGGAGAATGCTTTGAAGCAGGGAAATTGCCACCTTCGTTGTATGGGGGACATGTGGTGTTACTTCCCAAGCCGGATAAAGACCTTCTTAACTGTTCTTCCTACAGGCCCATAGCACTGTTAAACATGGGCCTCAAAATTTTGACCAAAATGATTGCCAATAGGTTGATGAGGATTCTAGAGCATTTTATATCACCAGATCAGACAGGGTTTATGCCCAAGAAAGCTACTGACATTAATATCCGCAGAGTGTACACCCACACACAAATAGATGAAGAGATATCTTCTGGAGGGGCTCTGGTGTTTTTTGATCTGGAAAAGGCATTTGACTCCATTGATTGGGGATATATGTCCCAGGTACTTCAACGCATGGGATTTGGTCCCATATTCCTCAAATGGATATCAATGCTTTATGATCAGCCGGTGGCAGTACTCCGCCTAAATGGAGGGGTGTCTGACAATTTTCCAGTATCCAGAGGCACCATACAAGGGTGCCCGTTGTCACCGGGCTTATTTGCGTTGGTCATGGAACCTCTGGCGATTGCACTGCGCTCCTCCTCTCAAATTCAGGGTATTAGGGTGGGCACCCTTACCGAAACTACAGCCCTTTATGCAGACCACCTAGTCCTATTCATTAGAGCTACTAGACCTTCTCTACAGGCTGCACTGGCGCTACTGAAGCAATTTACTGGGGTTTCTGGACTCAGGGTCAACTGGAACAAATCCAAGATACTTCCGCTGCGTTCCCACATGGCAACTAGACAGGCAGATCCTAGTAATCCCTTGCGATGGGTAACACAAATGAAATACCTGGGTCTTCAAATTACGAACTCAGTGACCGAATTCATCAGTCTTAACGTGTTCCCATTACTAGACATCATTAAAATCTCATATCACAAAAATTACACTCCTGGAAAAACTTCCCATTGTCCCTTATTGGAAAGATAAATCGAATCAAAATTAAAATGTTACCCTTACTCCTGTATACCCTTAGAAACTCTCCGGTGTGGATACCAAAAACTATTTTCAAGTCAATAGACAGTATGATCTCTACCTTTCTGTGGCAGGGAGGAATCCCCTGCATTAAACTGACCATCTTACAGCAACCGTGGGGGGAGGGAGGCCTAGCAGTACCCAATTTCCATAAATATTTTTTAGCCGGCCAATTAACGGTGGCGCACCGCTGGTTGACCACACCTTCGGATGATGCTGCGGTGTCGTTGGAGGCAGCATGTGTGGGTTCATATGAAGCGCTATCCCACTTAGTATATAGGGGTGTCACTTCTTTGATTTAATTAAGACACTAAATCACATTGTAGCGAATGGCACCCTAATGTCCTTTGATGTTTTGAAATCACGTTATGAACTACCAAATACACATTTTTTTCGATACATTCAATTAAGGCATGCCTTCCAATCCCAGTTTGGCGGAAGACCTCTTGACCTTGAGCCCAGTGATTTAGAACTGCTGACTTATAGTGACTCTTTAGCTAAACCGGTTTCCAGCCTATTCAAAGACCTCTTTCAGGAGACAACAAAACTGTTGGAATCCTGCAGACAGGCGTGGGAAGCTGCAACCTCGGGGTTAGATAGGGATGACTGGGACGATGTATGGGGAATCGCAATCCAGACCCTGGTCTCTACTAGGGACAGACTAATTCCCTATAAATTCCTGCACAGGATCTATCTGACCCCAGCTAGACTTGCTAGAATGTTTGGGAATCAACAGTCCTCTTGCTGGAGGTGCTCCTCGCCACTAGCAAATTTTACGCATATCTTTTGGGAATGCCTACAGGTCGAAGCATACTGGCAGGCTGTAGCGAGCGGCATAAGGTCGGTCACCTCTATTTTGATTCCCATGACGTTTGAGGTATGTTTACTACATCTGGTGGAGCCCCTGGCTACTACCAGGGCTATTAGAACTCTTCTTACCCTATTGCTGTTTTATGCCAAAAAGTGGATTATTCTCTCCTGGAAAAGTTCCTCAGCCCCAACCTTGGAATCCTGGAAAGCATTGGCGAACAAGGCAGTACCATTTTACAAAGCCACCTACTTGAGTAGGGCGGCACTGACCAAATTTGATAAGGTGTGGGGGGGTTGGATGGCATCGGTGAACACGGTATCAGACTAATTACAGATAACCTATAACTATTGATATTGGTGTGCTAGGCCATAACAGGGGATGTATATGACTGGCATACGGGAGAAATATTGATAATTCTGCATTTGGATAACTGGTCACTTTTGTAGGGGGGACGAGTTATTTCTTCATATAAAATTCTTCGTGCGGGGGGGCATACTTTGGACTGTATTTAGCATCACAGCCCAAAATGTCAGACAACGCGGGTGCGGTGTCACCTAGCGCCTTCCTCCAGTTGGAGGCCAACTTGAATGGTGTATATATAGGCAAAAGTTTTATTGTTTTTTGGGGGGGGCTTAACTCCACGCTTGATTTTTGTTTTTTGTTTTGTATGTAAATGTCCACCGGCAACTGTGTTATAGCCGGTGGGTGTCAGCCACTCTTGGTGGCCTGTTATTATATATGCTTTAAAAATTGATTAAAACATTTTTTTCAAAAAAAAATAGAAAAAATGTAAATCATTTTTTATTAGATTTTTTATTTTTTTTTACATTCTATTTTACATACAGTGCCTTGAAAAAGTATTCAAATTTTCCACATTTTGTCATGTTACAACCAAAATTGTAAATGTATTTTATTGGGATTTTATGTGATAGACCAACACAAAGTTGCATATAATATAAACAAATATCTGAAAAGTGTAGCGTGCATTTGTATTCACCCCCCCCCCCCCCCCCCCCCTCCAAGTCAATACTTTGTAGAACCACCTTTCGCTGCAATTACAGCTGCAAGTCTTTTTGGGTATGTCTCTACCAGCTTTGCACATCTATTTTCAAGTCCTGCTACAGATTCTCAATTGGATTTAGGTCTGGACTTTGACTGGGCCATTGATCTAAACCATTCCATTGTAGCTCTGGCTGTATGTTTTGGGTCTTTCTGTTGCTGGAAGGTGAACCTCCGACCCAGTCTAAAGTCTTTTGCAGACTAATGCCCCGTACAAATGAGCAGATTTTCCATCTGAAAAAACCTGGATGGTTTTTCTGACAGAATTCCGCTCAAGCTTGGCTTGCATACACACGGTCACAAAAAAGTTCTCTGACCTTTCCACCGCCAAGAACGCCGTGACGTACAACACTACGACGAGTCAAGAAAATTAAGTTCAATGCTTCAAAGCATGCGTCAAATTGTTTCCGAGCATGTGTAGGAATTTTAGGCGTCGGAATTGGTACAGACGATCGGAACCCCACTCGTGTTCGGAAATTCCGCCAGCAAAAGTCTGATCAAAACACAAGCTTTTGGTCGGAAATTCCGACCGTGTGTATGCTCCATCGGACTTTGCTGGGGGAATTCCCGCCAGCAAAAGATTGAGAGCAGGTTCTCAATTTTTCGGGTGGAAAAAAGTTCCGATCGTCTGTACCAATTTCAATGCACAAAATTCCTACGCATGCTCGGAAACAATTCAATGCATGCTTGGAAGCATTGAACTTAATTTTGACGGTCGAAAGTTCAGAGAACTTTTGTGTGACCATGATTTGCATAATCATGGTCACACATGATTGAGCAGAATTCTATCGGAAAAAACATCCAAGATTTTTCCGACAGAAATTCCGCTCGTGTGTACGGGGCATTACAGGTTTTCTTCTAAGATTGCCTTGTATTTAGTTCTAGCCATCTTCCCATCAAATCTGACCAGCTTCCCTGTCCCTGCTGAAGAAAAGCACCCCCACATGATGCTGCCACCATCATGTTTCACGGTGGGGATGGTGTGTTAATTTTCCACCACACATAGCGTTTTGCTTTTAGGCCAAAAAGTTAAATTTTAGTCTCATCTGACCAGAGCACCTTCTTCCACGTTTGCTGTGTCCCCCACATGGCTTCTCGCAAACTGCAAACAGGACTCCTTATGGCTTTATTTCAACAATGGCTTTCTTCTTGCCATTCTTCCATAAAGGCCAGATTTGTGGAGTGCACAGCTAATAGTTGTCCTGTGGACAGATTCTCCCACCTGAGCTGTGGAACACTGCTTTAAACTTCTCCACAACTTTATATCTGACTAGTCTGGTGTGTTCCTTGGCCTTCATGATGTTGTTTGTTCACTAAGGTTGTCTAACATACCTCTGAGGGCTTCACAAAACAGCTGTATTTATACTGAGATTAAATCACACACAGGTGAACTCTGTTTACTAATTAGGTGACTTCTGAAGGCAATTGGTTCCACTAGATTTTAGTTATGGGTATCAGAGTAAAGGGGGCTGAATACAATTGCACTCCACACTTTTCAGATATTTATTTATAAAAAAGTTTGAACACCATTTATCATTTTCCTTCCACTTTTATAATCCACAATCATGTGCCACTTTGTGTTGGTCTATCACATAAAATCCCAATAAAATACATTTATGTTTTTGGTTGCAACATGGCAAAATGTGGAAAATTTCAAGGGTTATGAATATTTTTTCAATGCACTGTACTTTCAAAAGAGTAGTTTAGTGTCACCATAATGACACTACTACTCTGGGAGGGGGGTGCTCAGGGATTTTTTTTTTTTTTTTTTTTTACACTGTGATTGCTGTTACAGTGATGAACACTGTAAATGCAATAATTTGAATTGTAACGATTAGGTTTCTATTCATGACAGCTTGCTTTCTGTTGACATGCTGTGATTAGCTACAGCTAATCACATGGTACAGAGTGTTGTTATTGGCCCAGGTACCACGTGATAGCTGTGGCCAATCACAATCCCAAGCTGGCCCAAACAAACTATTTCCTTGACTAAGTGCTGCACTGGCTCTAAGCACTGTATGAATAGAATATTGCTTCAGCTACATACAGTACACAGTGCTGAGTTCTGGCTGTGAGAGAGGGACCTCCAGTTTCACACCTGAAACAATGCAGAGTCGGTCAGTGTCACTCAGCAATTTAGAGGCAGCTTTGTATTCTGTGAATACATACAAAGATTCCTCTGGTTGGCTGAGGCGAACTAATGACCTCACACACTCTGACTTGGCTAATCAGGGGAAGCTTTGTATTCATTCACAGACTACAAAGCTGCTTCTGAATGGCTGAGCGCCACTCAGACCGACTCTATTTTGTTGTGGGTGTGAGACAGGAAGTCTCAGTCCCACAGTCGGAACTCAGGACTGTGTACTGTATGTAATATGATAAGGTAGTACTCTTACGCTATCACTTTAAATGTAGTATGATAACCAACTGCCGCAGGCACCCCGGTTAGCTAATCCGTGGCTAATGGGGTGTAATATCTGATACAGTGATGGTGCTGCTCTTCAGTTACATACAGTGCAGCACTTAGTGAAGAAAATAGTTTGTATAAACCAGCTTGGTCCTTAGTTCTGGCTAGACTATGACAGATGACAGACAGAACTATCTCATAGCCAAGGTAAATCAACAGCAGTTTAGACATTGCTCTTATGGACTTTGTGTTCACATCTTGAGGTTTGTAACTTTGCTGATCAAGTTTTGCTTCGCTCTGTTTATAATTATAGGCTTAAGCATTTGAGCACTTTATGCTTAGTGCTCCTTCATACTTCATATAACCCCCTACCAGCCAGAACAGACGGTTCAGAGCAATACCACAAAGAGAACAATATTATTTTATCCATTCATGTATTCTCTATTCTCACGAATCTTGGTCTGAGTGAAGCAATGCAAACAGTTAGATAAAAGCACAGTTTGCAGCGCCTTTTTTATTGCTGTGAGCTACTCATTTAGTCAAAGACCTGTTCGGACAAAAGAGTCTTCTCTGCAATGAAGAAATGCTTTCTATGCATCCCTGCTTTTAGCAACAGAGAGGAGATGTGCGGTAAATGAACAGTGTTCCCAAACCATACAATGTACATTGTGGAGTGGATTAAAGCTAAAGGCTGGGCACAAAATGCTTAAAATGGTCGGCCCCAGATAACTTAATGCAAGTTTTGATAAATGTGTTTCCTACAGAGGTGTGTCTCACTTCCCTTAAAAAGCTATATTTACAATTACAAAAAGGAAGAAGCCTCCCAAATTTAAAGGTTTAACCTAATAAACTTCTGGTTGTAAAAATAAAAATATAGTGTTATTAGTCTAACGTAACTTAACATTGTGATGTCTTTTCCCATTATAAATTAAGATATACTGTGCAAGGGCTGCTGAGACTGGCGATGAAGGCAGCCATATTTATCATGTTGCTACCGCCAGCCGTTTGAGCACTCAATCAGTTGCAGTCCAAACACTTTATATATTGGTTGGGTTGGGGTAATGCCCAGTGAGCATGGTAGTGTGAACTGGACAATAAATTTCATTCACTCCTCAACAGCCAAGCATTTGGAGGTCACCTGGTAAGAATACCCGCATAGTGCTTCCTTTTAATGTTCTTGTGAGGACCCAAATGTGTCATGTTATCTACCATTTAGGGTTAAAAAAAAGACTCAATCTATTATGCTTATATTGTAGATCCATAAAAAAAACATAACAAAAACCCTTGTGAGGGAGCTTCAATGTATCCTCAGTGGTTACAGGAATTCTTTGTCCTCATCAAATCAAGTCAGAATAATGTAATGTATCAATCCTTGTGCTTATGAATCCTGCAGATACTATTTTTTTAGCAAGAAAGGCATCAAATAGACATTCACATCCTCTGATACTGCTGCCCGTTGTTGTCTTCTTTAGCAGAGAATAATAGTGGACCATGTACAGGTCCTTCTCAAAAAATTAGCATATTGTGATAAAGTTCATTATTTTCTGTAATGTACTGATAAACATTAGACTTTCATATATTTTAGATTCATTACACACAACTGAAGTAGTTCAAGCCTTTTCTTGTTTTAATATTGATGATTTTGGCATACAGCTCATGAAAACCCAAAATTCCTATCTCAAAAAATTAGCATATCATGAAAAGGTTCTCTAAACGAGCTATTAACCTAATCATCTGAATCAACTAATTAACTCTAAACACCTGCAAAAGATTCCTGAGGCTTTTAAAAACTCCCAGCCTGGTTCATTACTCAAAACCGCAATCATGGGTAAGACTGCCGACCTGACTGCTGTCCAGAAGGCCATCATTGACACCCTCAAGCAAGAGGGTAAGACACAGAAAGAAATTTCTGAACGAATAGGCTGTTCCCAGAGTGCTGTATCAAGGCACCTCAGTGGGAAGTCTGTGGGAAGGAAAAAGTGTGGCAGAAAACGCTGCACAACGAGAAGAGGTGACCGGACCCTGAGGAAGATTGTGGAGAAGGACCGATTCCAGACCTTGGAGGACCTGCGGAAGCAGTGGACTGAGTCTGGAGTAGAAACATCCAGAGCCACCGTGAACAGGCGTGTGCAGGAAATGGGCTACAGGTGCCGCATTCCCCAGGTCAAGCCACTTTTGAACCAGAAACAGCGGCAGAAGCGCCTGACCTGGGCTACAGAGAAGCAGCACTGGACTGTTGCTCAGTGGTCCAAAGTACTTTTTTCGGATGAAAGCAAATTTTGCATGTCATTCGGAAATCAAGGTGCCAGAGTCTGGAGGAAGACTGGGGAGAGGGAAATGCCAAAATGCCTGAAGTCCAGTGTCAAGTACCCACAGTCAGTGATGGTCTGGGGTGCCATGTCAGCTGCTGGTGTTGGTCCACTGTGTTTTATCAAGGGCAGGGTCAATGCAGCTAGCTATCAGGATATTTTGGAGCACTTCATGCTTCCATCTGCTGAAAAGCTATATGGAGATGAAGATTTCATTTTTCAGCACGACCTGGCACCTGCTCACAGTGCCAAAACCACTGGTAAATGGTTTACTGACCATGGTATTACTGTGCTCAATTGGCCTGCCAACTCTCCTGACCTGAACCCCATAGAGAATCTGTGGGATATTGGGAAGAGAAAGTTGAGAGACGCAAGACCCAACACTCTGGATGAGCTTAAGGCCGATATCGAAGGATCCTGGGCCTCCATAACACCTCAGCAGTGCCACAGGCTGATTGCCTCCATGCCACGCCGCATTGAAGCAGTCATTTCTGCAAAAGGATTCCCGACCAAGTATTGAGTGCATAACTGAACATAATTATTTGAAGGTTGACTTTTTTTGTATTAAAAACACTTTTCTTTTATTTTCTTTTATTGGTCGGATGAAATATGCTAATTTTTTGAGATAGGAATTTTGGGTTTTCATGAGCTGTATGCCAAAATCATCAATATTAAAACAAGAAAAGTCTTGAACTACTTCAGTTGTGTGTAATGAATCTAAAATATATGAAAGTCTAATGTTTATCAGTACATTACAGAAAATAATGAACTTTATCACAATATGCTAATTTTTTAAGCAGATAGACAACTTCTTAGCAAGTACCACCTACTACTAATGGGCCGGTATATCCTCACTGGAAAGTGAAACCACCAACAAAGAAACTTCTCGACTTTCTGTGGCATAAGGTAATGATAGCCTACTGGTTAAAAAAATATTTTTTTAAATTTTGTCTATATTACGTCAAGAAAGCCAAGAAGAGTTCTCACAGCTGCACTGTTAAATTAGCTTATCAGCAGGAGTTTAAAGCAAATAGCCACCAATCAGAGAAGGAAATGGGCCTGTGCAATTTATTGCTTGAATAGAAAACCTCTTAATGAACAACAGCCATGTTCAAAATCAGAAATAAAAAAACTGGTAAAAGTGCAAATGTTCACAGCTTATGAAAGTACAAATCAAACAGTAGAAGCATGTAGCATATAATATTAAAACAAACCATGTTACACAATTTACAAAAGGCTGCTTACATTGGATTTTTCAAGGAAGTTTTCAGTTTTACAAAAAAAATACTATTGATGCCATTTTTTTATTATATACAAACATTTACAAAATAAATATTTTAATCATAACAAAAATAAAATGAAAACAAAACTTTTACAATATTAATAGAGATAATAGAAACCACTTGTGATGCGTTGCTTTCCTGTTTAATATTTGTGTGTTCAATAAAGCAGCAAAGAAAAGCAATGATGTTATACAAGGTGCAGCAACATTAATCAGATTTCACTTTAATGGAGTCAGATATATGGCTGGGTCCAATGAGCAGCTGCACTTTGCGTTATTAAGATGACAGACTACACTCAAACTCTTTAGGCAATGGCTCATTTACACTTGCTTCAAAATATGGCATTGGACACTAAATAAAATGGTTACCCAACAGTCCTGTTCACACATTGTGTTTGCTTTGCTTCAAAAAATGATATCTTATGTTGTTTTCCTGGAGCTTCAAAGCGTCTCCAAAGCCTCCATAGAAGTCTATGACAAAGCTTGCTTGAGGCTGGGTTCACACCTACGACAGATGCGGCTCACAGCAGGGGTCCGGTGCTTCTCTGTTCTCCGTTTCAGGGACGAATCAGGGTCGAATTTTTGCCTGAATCTAGCCCTGAAACTGAAAATCGCACAGCGTTCCAGTGCAAGCCACTCCGCAGCCGCAACAGAGATATGTGAACCAGTCACAATCTCCAGTCATGCAAATTGGATAATCTCCTGGCATGCGACAAACCCGCATCCAATTTTCATAGGTGTGAACCCAGCCTAAAGCACCTGAAGCCTTTAAGGAGCTTTTATTCAGTGTTAGATTGGCTTTGTTTTAGTAGTATTGCAAATATGAAATATCCCAGGATGCACTGGGAAACCAACAAGCGAACCGGAAAGATGTCATCAGCAGTCACTTCCGGTTCATGTGTATATATTCTGGAAATGTCAGGTGCAGACGTAATTTCTGGTGTGCAGTGTGGAGCAGCAGGAAGGTGAGTTGGGTCAGGACTGGAGCGGAGCAACTAGCAGACTGCACGCGTGGTGTGCAACATGGGAACGTTATAGCAGAAGGTGAGTGGGAATGGAAGAGAGAAGACTGAGTGGCAGAGGATCAGCAGAGCTGGGGCACCAGAGCAGTGAAAACTAGCAGATGTCACACGTGGTGAACAGCATAAGAGCAATATAGTGAGAAGTGAACAGGGACCAGAGAGAGGATCAGCAAACCAGAGGATCAGCAGAGCTGGGGGTTACTACTAAGTAGGGGATTAGAGCAGGAGATCTGCTGAACAAGGCTACTAATAAGCTAGGGATGTGCTGAATGAGTGTACTCATAAAAAGGGGATCTGCTGAACAGGGGTACTAATAGCTGGAGATCTACTGAGTGAGGGTACTACTGAGCCGGGGTTCTACTGGGCCCCTTTAAAACAAATAGAATATTAGCACACACGGAGCATTTGCCAAACCTTATTAAAGGTTCAAAAAAGCAGGTTAAAGCGGTAGACGCTTTAATGTGTCTTAAAGTTCAAGCAAGTATAAATGAGCCATGGTTGTAAAAAAAAAAAAAATTAAAAAAAAAAGAGATCCTGTTTCCTCAGTGCTTGTGCTGTTTAATCTGTTCCACTGTAAGCTGTAAAAAACCTAACTGATCCTGCCAGTTCCTGTGTGCTGACCATGATAGGCATGGCTGCTGAGCCCTGATTACCGTGGTCAGTTTATGTGCCTCCATCATCCGCAGCGCTCCTCGCTCCCCCCTCCCTCTCTGCCTGTCAGCTCTGTGTGTCTGTGTGAACTGTCTCCTCCTGCCACTATTAGAACTAAACCAAACTTTAAAAAATGTTGCCGCCCCGGGCCCCGCGAGGGGTGGGGCGAGATGGCGGGGAAGTCCGACAGGCTCCCTATTAGTGGGTGAACAATCCAACGCTTGGTGAATTCTGTTTTATTCAGCCATAATGCACAGTGTTAGTGTTTTAAAAAAAAAAACAAAAACAAAGCCTTTAAATACCTTTTTTAGAGATCTTCAAGCCGGTCACATGACTCCCAGTGCTCTACATCTCTGATCCAGGGCTACAGCAGGAGAGGCTAAGTGGCCAGCATGGCAGTCATGTGACCTCCCCGGCTGATGTCAGAGGGAGATCATGGCCCCTCCCGCTATAGCCCTGGATCGGAGTAGGAGAGCGGCTGGGAGTCACATGATCAGCCTGAAGCTACATGAAAAAAAGGTATTTAGATTTTGAAAAAACACTTACAGAGTGTGTTATACCTGGATACAAGAGAGAAGCTGGCAGTGAATTTAAGTTACAAGGTTACAAACACTTTAAGGATTCATGCCCTCCTACTGCCACCACATTGGTGGGATTATGGTGACATGATCTTCAGGTATTAGGAAAATAATATCGTTGACCAAACATAACCATATTTTGGTGTGAATTTCACAGATATGGGGAGAGGCTTAGAGTGGATCTAAACTCAAAAACTGAAGACTAGCAATGTTATCATAAACATTTAGAAATGGAAATTATGCCAAAGGAGAACCCTAATGGGTTTACTTCATCTTTGTTTCCCTGCAAAGGTAAGGCATAATGGGCTACTATGATGTCACGCCCACGAATATCGCCGTTAGCAGCGGCATGCTCAGTGCGCCTGCGCACTGTCTACAGCGCATGCGCCGTAGACAGCGGTGCCTGTCTTTTTGCAAATATCTCCAAAACCGTGTAGGTTTAGGAGATATTTCTTGGACCTACAGGTAAGCCTTAATCAAAGCTTACCTGTAGGTCAAAGTGGTCTGTAAGGGTTTACAACCACTTCAAGGGTTAATCACTTCTACAGGAATACAGACAATCCCATTCAGGAACTAGACTTCCAAGAACATAGTTTAACATACAGCTTTGTCCTAACAACAGAAACAGGAAAGAATCTGCTACAAAGTTTCCTAAGATAATTACAATGTACATAGAGAGGATTTATTTTATTTTCTTTCAAAAAAAGCGAAGGAAGCCTCTCCCCCCTCCCTCCCTGCAATCTTCTGGGACACGTCACAGGTCCCAGAAGATTGCCCGACCATTCACAGCGCGCAGAGCGGCTGTAAAACCACAGCCGGGCGCCCGCAGTTAGAATGTCGGTGTCTTGGAGAGGAGGGGGAGAGGAGCGGGGCTTTGTGAGCCTGCATCGCTGGACCGTGGGACAGGTGAGTGTCTGATTATTAAAAGTCAGCAGCTACACTTTTTGTAGCTGCTGACATTTAAATGGGTGGAACTCCGGTTTAATGTCAGAATTCAAAATATAAAAAGGAAATTCCTATTTTTTGTATTTTGAAAACATGTTAGCTTTTCACTGACTCCGCAAAAGCAACAAAGTAAAAAATATCTGCTGGTCACATGGTGTTGCAGTAAATAAGCAAGGAAGGAGGAATAAAAAGTCATAGCTGGAATGCTTCAAAATGTTCAAAAGCCAACAACATAGATTTTACTATATTACTTTTGCCAAATGAGCATTTAAATGTCTCAAAATTAGATTAGAATTTTTTCAATATGGACGCGCTCATAAATTGTTTAATATATTATATATCTACTATTTGGCCTTTTTACCAAAACAGAAAATCTGGAAAACTTTCAAATAGACCTGAATAGTTTATTTTAAAACTATTACTACTTACACATCTGCATTTATCCTTCAAATATGCTAAAATTAGATAGAAGAAAGACCTAGGGGAACCTAAAATATATATTATTGTGCCCTAAACTGCACATTTAAATAAATGTTTAAAAAAATATCCAACGTAAACAGTACAGAGATAAAATATTTTTTGGTTGTTAAAAAAGAAAAAAAAAACACAACTGTAGAAGTGATTTGTACTCTGTAGTGACCAAAAAAATGGAAATGTTAAGCTGAACACCTTAAATGTATAATAGAGTTATAAGCTTTTATAAACAATTTAGAATCCCTATCAAGTACTTATACTGTAATTTACATAGAAAATGGACCAGCCACTTCCCAAATAAGAACCAAACTGAATTCCCCTCCATATAAAACTAGGGGAAAAAATAAAACAAGTGTTTATTTTTTATTTTTTTAACATGATATTCTACCAGTAGAGTTGCATATAAAATCAGAATATAGTATAAGAGCATATTTAGAATTGTGCGCATGTAAACATCCATGTATATGCACATGCAGCTGTATATCGTTCCAGCCCATTAGCATGTACCTTGTGTGTGCATTTTATTCAGCAAAACATCACAAAAGCTAAGGAACTAGGGGTCAGCAAGTGCAATCATCTTTACTTCAACATTCATTCATGAAATCATTGCATTCCTGACTCATGCTCATTCCTGACACACTGCATCCAGATGACGCTCTAGAGATCAAGAGTCACTGAAATAACAACAAAGAGTTCTGTAAGCGCAAATTATATTGTCAGAAGTACCTGAGTAAAAGTAGAAATTCAGAATATAATACACGCTGGTCAGCATTTCAAACATATAGCACCTGAATAATATTTACATTTGATGCATGGTAAAGTGGAATGGCACTCCACCATATAGAGGAGTTTGAACGTAACACTAAGACTATTCAATACATTTACACAGAATAATTAAGTGATTTTGGTCATCGGAAAACATTGGTTATTCCACACTGCCATTCTCCGGATGATTCCTGGACAACTTCTTCCAAGTCAAGAGTTTGGGTGATATCTTCCCCACCTTCATCTTCCTCTGGGTGCAATGACACTTCTTCAATAAGATCTATAAAGTAATAACTGAGTCAATGACAACACCAAATTTACACATACAAAATTTACCAGTGTCAAGTGACTTACACCTGTTAATGTCCCTTGCAAAGCCCTGGCCTCATGGAGTAGAATCCATCAATTATCAGTTATCTAGCGTTCTATCATTTTTTTATTTTTTTTATTGTACAGCTATTTGTCCAGCGAAACTACATGTACATTGCTTCCTGCATTCACTCATTCGGTCTAGGAATTGTATAAAGCTGTGGCTGTGTGAAAACAAGGCAAAACTGATGGTACTTTTTTTCTTCTTATCGAATGTTCTTAGGGTATTTTGAATCTAGTACGGCTTATATTCGACAGAGAAATCTATGTAACAACATGTATAATAGTTAACACATTCTAATTATGTCCAATTTGATAACATTGGAACAAATATGACTCATTAAATGCATGCTACATTTGTTTGTGAATATCAGAAAGCAAGTTTTGGAAATATTAAAACAATTTCAAGGGTAATATTTATGACTTTTATGGGATTGCTGATACATTTGCACAGCAAATGTAGAGACAGACCCATTCATGTCATACTGTACACATTACACACGATCGGACTTTCCGGCGGACTTAGTCCATCGGACAATTCGATCGTGTGTGGGCTCCAGCGGACTTTTTCTTCCCAAAAGTCCGGTGGACCTAGAAATAAGTCTGGCTTCAAAATTGTCCGCCAGACTCGAGACCTTTCGAAAAGTCTGGTCATCTGTGTACTAGTCCGACGGACTAAAACCGACGCTAGGGCAGCTACTGGCTATGAACTTTCTTAATCTACGTCATTACGTTCGAATCCGGCATACTTTTGGAGTGATCGTGTGTGGCCAAGTCCGTTTGCTTGAAAGTCCGGCGGACCTCCGCTGCAAAAAAAGTCAGATCATGTGTACGCGGCATAATACTGGACAAACATACCTTTTTCAGGAAGGTTGTTAGCATAATGAAGCAAGAGCAAAATTAAGACTCAGCGAGGCCCTCTATGTGCAGACAAACTGGCTTGTTTATTTAAACTGCAGCAAAAATTAAATTGTTGGCCATAGCAATCAAATTAGTTGTGTTTGATAAGGGAAAACCTTTTGTTGTGCAAATCAAAACCCACTTTTGATACATTAGTCTTTAAGACCTGTCCAATCCTCATGGCTCTCATTGCTTTCTCACTAAAACAGACAGTGAATAAAGCATGGGGTTGCAAAATATAAATATTACTGCTACTGTATACAAGTGTCATACTTCATAGTAAAATGCAGAATGCTTTCAGGGATTATTGCCTTGCAGTTCAGGTGGATTTCCCTGGGCTTTCATTAAGGAATACATGCATTTAACACACTTGAAATTACTATATAAAGATCCAACAGTACTGTCTTTCACAATTACATCTCACAATAGTGAGTCTTGTTAATCAAAGTATTAATAATAACTCTGTAGACTCACAATTACCAGTTTTGAATCTGATTTGTTGCTAAATAAACCATCTGGGTTTGATAATTCATAATAATAATAATAATAATATCTATATTCCTATGTGCTTTAATTTTTACCATCGGTGAACACTGAAAAGTTTACTCTGCATAGACAGCAGGACATCAACAAAACTTACCAGGGTAAGAATGGGTTCGCTTCATGTGCAGCTTCATATTGCATTTTTGGGAGAAGGTCATTGAACAGTAATCACATTTGTATGGTTTTTCTCCAGTGTGTTTTTTCATATGCACTTGTAGTGCACTCTTCTGGTTAAAAGCTTTCTCACACAGTGTGCACTGAAATGGTCGTTCACCTGTGAACAGAGATAGTCATTGCGTAGCTGTAAAAATATGTGCTTGAATATTGCAGGAGACAGTTTTAGGCTAAATGCTCACAGACATAAGAATTTGACTCCTGTGACCCATATTCAGCCAACAGCGGGCGAAAGTCCACTAATGTTACACAGCTGGTCCAGACTCTGGAGAGTTCCCGACTTTGATCTCAGGATCCACCCAAGTGCCTGGACCAGCAGCTGGCTCATGCTCTCAGCATGCTGCGGAGAGCTTGAGACAGCCACTCCCACCCCATGCATAGCTCAGTGCTCCAGTGAGCGCTAAAAGGGCATAGCAGAGAGACGGTGACTGACAGTTACTGGCTCTCTGATCACTGAAGACCGAGAACCATGCGATCAGCGGTCTGTGATCGCTTGGTTCTTGGTCTTAGAGACGGCAAGGGACAGATGCCGCATCCACCTAGTGGAGTATGTAGGTCTGTTTTTAAAATAAAATAAACCCCAAACTTCCCTTCTTATCACAAATGTGTCATTTTAAGTTATTTCTTACACACAGCATAGGCATACTTACAATTACACCTCAAAACACATTCTGCTACCCCTCAGAGTATGGGGATATTACTTTTTCACTAGATGCATAGAGGGGCCCAAAATCCAAGGAACACCTTCAAGCTTTCAAAGAGCAAAAATGTTACATCCTATTTCCTGACTACCCATCATATTTCTTGAGTCCCTGAAGTGCCAGGACAAGTGAAACACCCACAAAATGATCCAATTTTGGAAAACAAACATCCCAACTTATTTTTTATTTACACAAAATTGTCAATTAAAATTATATTTCTAATATACAGCATAGGCATACTTAGAATTTCGCCTCAAAACACATTCTGCTACTCTTCCTGATTATAGGGATAACACATGTGTGAGACTATTTCACAGCCTAGCCACATAGGGAGGCCCACAATACAAGACCTAAAAGCGTTCCAAGTGTATAAATTACACATTTAATTTCCTGATTATCACATTTATGGAAGCGCCCAAAAAAAAAAAAACACATTTTAGGAAATAAACACCCCAAGGTACATTTTTAAGCAGCATGGTGCATCTTTTAAAAAAAATTGCCACAAGTTTTTGTAACATGTAGAGAGAAAATGAAAATACATTTTTTGTACACAAAGTTGTCAACTTAATCAGATATTTTTTTCCACGTGGCTTCGGCATACTTAGAATTTCACCCCAAAAACACATTCTGCTACCTCTTCCAAGTATGGGAATAGCACATGTGAGACTTTTTCAATGTTTGGACTGATTAAGTACTGGACATTGTACCTTATGCATTAAAAAAATCTGCCAATTGTATAAAAAAAAACAATGAACTTAGTGTAGCTTCACCTACAGTAGTCCCCATTCCTATAAGCCTGGCAAGCCTAATCTACTGGTAAATGGCTACTCACAGGAATACCATGCTTACTGGCCAGGAAGTACAAGAGGAAAGGAAGAACAATAGAGTTCCTGTGGTTCTAGGAGTGCAGTTGTTCGTAGGGGATGGCAGGGACTAGGTGCAGATGGATCAGCTCAGGCAGCAGGTAGAGAATGGTCAGCTAAACTGATAAGGATTGGTCCAGACAGCAGGCAGAAATGTGGCCAAACAAACAGAGGTCAGTAATAGTGGGAGGCAGAGGCAACACTGCACTGGAATGGCAGTGATCAGGAACACTGCTGCTGTCTCCACTGGCTCTGGTAACACTGTACTGATGTAGTGGCAATCAGAAACACTGTTGCATTGGCTCTGGTGAGACAGGGACTGGTGTGGCTATCGAATGGGAACATCGTTGCTTGGTGCACTGGTCTGGTGACATTGTCACTGGTGTGGCATAAATCAGGAACACTGTTGATGGCTTACATTGGCCTAGTGGCACTGAGACCGGTATGGTGTGGTAGGGGACTATTACGGAAACAATCAGGAATAATTTTGCTGGATGACACTGGTCTGGTGAACCAGGGACTTGAGTGGCAGCAATCAGGAACACTACTGCTTGGCATACACTGGCCTGGAAACACTGGGGCTGAAAAACTGGAAAAAACGGTTGCTGGTTGCACTGGTCAAGTGTGGCAGCGATCAGGAATGCTGTTTTTAGCTGTACTGCTCTGGTGACACTGTGATTGGTTGCACATTAGGGGCTCTTATTTTTCTTTGAATTGACATACTATTATGCCATTGTACTGCTGGGGCTATTAATCAGAAACAATGGCTGCTGCACTGGCACGACAGAGAAGTACAGTGTAGTAAGCAGTCTGTTTTTTGACTGTAGTAAGCAATGACTCAAAGGCTGCAGGCATGCAACCTATGTTTACATGTGTGATGCTGTGATTGGTCACTGTAATCACATGTTACAGGGCCGATTTCATTAGCCCTGTACTCCTAGTCTGTGATTTGCTGTGTCTGATGGACACATCGATCACAGGGCATGCATGAGATGCAAATCAGGAGGTTTTAATACCACCCCCAGAATGTAGGAAGCTCGTGCCCAGCCATTTATCTACAGTAGCGGGTCAGGAAAAAAATTGTTAAAAAATGCTGTTCAGTTGAAAAAGCGTACTTATTTTAATGTGATTTTCAGTGTATTTTTCCACAAAATAATTGAGCACACATTAATGTAACAAACCTCAATAAACCTTTAACTCATCATTGAACCATCATTGAACCCATAAAACAGGCAGCAATATGCTCACAGTACCCCAGGACAGTATCCCTGATCACTGCCACACCAGTCATATTATGACCCTGTACTGCACTAGTGAAAGTATATTAACCACTTCACATCCTGGCTATTGTGAAATGACGTCCGCAGGAAGGATCTCCCATCCTGGACGGGCGTCATATGATGTCCTGGGCTTCCTGGCCATCCAGGGGGCACGCCGGGCACCCGCAATTGCCAGTGACAGAGCCGGGACGTGGATCTGTGGGTGTGTAAACCCACAGATCCACGTCCTGTCAAAGAGAGAGGAGACCCATGATGTGTTCCCAGTACAGAGGAACACCGATTGGTCTCCTCCCCTTGTGAGGCCCCTCCCCCTACAGTTAGAATCACTCCCTAGGTAACACATTTAACCCCTTGATCGCCCCCTAGTGTTATCCCCTTCCCTGCCAGTGACATTTATACAGTAATCAGTGCATTTTTAGAGCACTGATCGCTGTATAAATGTGAATGGTCCCAAAATAGTATCAAAAGTGTCCGATGTGTCCGCTGCAATGTCACAGTCACAATAAAAATCGCAGATCGCCACCATTGCTAGTAAAAATGCTGTAAATCTATCCCCTATTTTGTAGACACTATAATTTTGCGCAAACCAAAAATACGCTTATTGCAATTTTTTTTTACCAAAAATGTGTAGAATACATAATCGGCCTAAACTGAGGAAAACATTTTTTATTTTTTTTAAATTGGGATTTTTTTTATAGCAAAAAGTAAAAAAATATTTTTTTTTTCAAAACTTGTCACTCTTCTTTTGTTTATATAAATAAAAACCACCAAAAGAAAGCTCTATTTGTGAAAAAAAAATGATAAAAAGTTGGTTACAGTGTTGCATGACCACGCAATTGTCATTCAATATGCGACAGCGCTGAAAACTGAAAATTGGCCTGGGCAGGAAGGGGGTTAAAATGCCCTATATTGAAGTTGTAAAAAAATGTGAAAAAAATATGTAATTTCTTAATTTTCCACAAAATTGCAACACAAATTGCAACTTGCCATGCCTCTTACGAAATGCTTCAGTCTACTTTTCAAAAAAAAGGGTACTTTGGGGGGGGGATTTGTACAATCTTGTCATTTTTAGAGCCTCAATAAATGAGATGGGCCATCAGTACATCAGGATTGATCATTTTTCAAATATATACTGTATACCACAGTTTGTAGAAGCTATATCTTTAACGCAAGCTGATTAATATACACTTATTTGGGAATTTTTTATACCAAAGAAATGTAGCAGAATACATTTTGGCCTAAATTTATGAAAACTATTTTTTTTTTATTGTAAAGTATGATCCCTCGCGCTATCAAAGTGAATCAAATGAATGAATAATCTAAAAAAATGCAGCTATACCTAAAGTGTATACAGTGCACACTAAAATTGGTATAAAGTAGGGAAGTGATCAGCGCAACTAATTAATAAAGATAAACAATAATCCAGGAATATAGTCCTTTTGTGCAAATAAATAATTATTGCTGTGCAAAATTGCAAAAGATTATGTGCAAAGTGTTATGTGCAAAATAAGCAAATATAAACCTGTGCAACAATAAATTATCCTATGCAGTGTACATATCCGTTGCTGATATAGTGACAAATAATGAACAAACTGTATGAATGAAAAATCAATCAATTAGAACTGAACTACAAACATCATTTTGTTTTATTGGATATGCATTATAACAAAAAGTCGAAAATTATTATTTTTTCATTTTTAGACCCGGTCGGGAGCTCCGTGACCACGGCCGCGGGACCAGCGGACCCGATCGCCGCTGGTATCCCGCGATCGGGTTACGGAGCTGAAGAACGGGGAGAGGTCTATGTAAACAAACCTCTCCCCGCGCTTCCTACACTGACTGTCAGTGATCGGCGGTTCCCTGTCATCAGGAAAGCCGATCAATGACGTCAGACATACAGCCACGCCCCCCTACTGTAAAAAAAACACAACACGTCACACTGACTCCTCCCCGCCCCCTAGTGGTTAACCCCTTCACTACAACTGTCATTTACATAGGAATCAGTGCTATTTAAATAGCAGTGATTGCTGTATAAATGACAAAAAAAATGTGTCAAAAATGGTCCGATGTGTCCGCCATAATGTCGCAGTCACAATAAAAATCCTGATCGCCGCCATTACTAATAAAAAAAAAATATAATAAAAATGTTTTAAAACTATCCCCTATTTTGTAAACGCTATAACTTTTGCGCAAACTAATCAATAATCGCTTATTGCGATTTTTTTTACCAAAAATATGTAGAAGAATACGTATCGGCCTAAACTGAGGAAAAAAAATGTTTTTTTATATATTTTTTGGGGATATAAAGCAAAAAGTAAAAAATATTGCATTTTTTTCAAAATTGTCGCTCTATTTTTGTTTATAGCGCAAAAAATAAAAACCGCAGGGGCGATCAAATACCACAAATAGAAAGCTCTATTTGTGGGAAAAAAAGGACGCCAATTTTGTTTGGGAGCCACGTCGCACGACCTGCAATTGTCAGTTAAAACGCAGTGCCGAATCGCAAAAAGGGGCCTGGTCCTTGGCTGCCAATTGGTCCGGGGCTGAAGTGGTTAATCACTGCTTTTTTAAATTTTTAGGCCAAAATGTATACAACAAACTATGAGATTTTATATACATATATATATATATATATATATATATATATATATATACATACACACACACACACACACACATACACAGTATATATGTGAAAATGTATCAATCTTGATATACCGATGGCCTGTCTCATTTCTTGAGGCCCGAAAATGCCAGAACAGCACAGATGTCCCCCAAATGACCAATTTTTGGAAAGTATACAGTCTGAGATATTCTTACAAGATTCTTGTATAGAATTTAAGACTATACTAACAAGCTTCCCTGAAAAGTTCTTCAGAATTGTACATTCCGCACTTTGAAAATATGTCTGGGCTAGCCCCAAACCAAGATTAAAATATGACATGCTTAGAAGGAAGAAAAGAACAAGGAGGATTGGGACTACCAAATTTAGCACTTTACCATGAAGCAGTACTTATGGCCAGACTCATAGATAGTATATATCGCTTCAAGGATAAGCAATGAGCCCAAATAGAAGTCCATATGCCCCCACTTCCCCCTCTGTCTTTGCCATGGATACCCCCTAAAAACATTCAAAAACTACTAATTTACCCTTTTCATTATCACTTAAAATGTGGGATCATTTAATTAAAACTAACTATTTCGACCAATGACCCCCAATTCTGGGCAACCCAGATTTTCCACCAGGACAGTTTAGACAGGGACTATTTAAGTGGACCTCTTTTTTCAATTTCACTGTGAGCAATTTAAAGTCACTAAGGGAAATGCTGGAGGGTTCAGAATAACTGCAAGGAAATTGGTAGTATTTCCAACTTAGCAATATTTATAAGAACTTACTAAGGAAGGGACAAATACACAGACCTTTTATACGTTTTACAAATTTATGCTTAGGGACGCAGGCTCCTTCCCACCAGATTTCAACTATTTATGCTTTACTGTTGCTGGCCTCAACCCCAAGAGTACCATACTATATAGCTGAATGGGAAAGGAAATTGGGGAGTACAATCTCACAGGAAGACACCCCAAAAGTATTTATGTGGACACATAAAATGTCCTTAGTTCGTACATTAAGAAAAAAAAACTTTAAACTAATATCAAGATGGTATCAATATCTGGTTAGGCTGCACAGAAAATGTCTTCAAAAGTCAAATATCTGCTGGAGGTGTCAAACAGATCTGGGCACATTACTCCATTTGTGGTGGACATGCCCAAGAATTGCACACTTTTGGACAACTATGTTCGATGTATATGAATTTATAACGTATAGAGAAGTTGTTTGTATGCCGCAGGTAGTATTGCTGTCTATCTTTATGGCTCTGCTAAGGAGGTCAAGGAGGGACTCCTGTGCTTTTGTCTGATGGCCACAAGGGCTCTTATACCAAGATTTTAGTGATCTCCTGGCCCCCACGGGAATGATAGAGTGGGTAGAGGAAATGCAATATTTGCGGAGAATGGAAGAATTGACTGCAATGATAAATGACAATTGCGAGAATTTCTTACAGTATGATCCCCATGGAAATCTTTCTGTGCATCCTCGAAGATGAGGGAGTTGATGGAAGTAATGTACATTCCAAAATGGTTAATTGGGGGGCGTGGGGCGCAGGCGGAGATGATGGGAGAGAGAGGAGAGATAATTATATTGTTTTTTGCCTTATTTATCTTTTTTTCTCCTTCCTCAAGTGGCTAGATGTTGGGTTTACGAAGAAGAAGTTGTTTCAAGAATTCTTCTCTTTATGGGAGACTCTAAATGTATATGTGGGCCTCTCTATGATAGAGTAGATTGTGGTAGATTGTGGTAGATTTATTCAGGGATAGAGGGACACATAATTGAATACTATGTAAAAGACTGTGTTTGTGTTGATATTGATGCAAAACTTCAATCAAAATTATAATGGGAAAAAAAAAAGATGGAGTAACTTGGATTACAAAAACAAAAGGAGGAAAGAAAAAAAAAGGCAATTATCAACATGGTCTTTACTTCACAAGAGAAAAAGTTGCAAAGTTAGTATTACAACATTGTATAGGTTTCCCATACTGATGTCATCTTAAAGTAACACTCATTTTATCTCATAATATGGCACTTTTCTCCTTTGCCTTCTCAATATTAGGGCTATTGAAAGCTATTCCCTGCATATGTTTAAGTCTTTGCATGTACAAAGTAAAATTGGTATAAAAACTATGGAAATTGGAGCAATTATGGGAGAATACGTTGCATCTCACAGAATGTATCATGAAAAAAACGACCTTTCTGTGCGTGCAGTAAACATTTTTTTCTACCTAATGACATTTATTAAGATGATGAAAGCACACATGAATTGTTAGAATATGAAGCTTGCACATTTATTACGACAATGAAATTATAGGCAGAGGTTTTTAGAGGTTCTTATGGAACAGCAAAATGCAACTGCACAACAAAACCATTTGTGAACGTTCTTCAATGCAGAAGCAAATTTATCCTAATTGATCTAACAATGAACCCTATAATATACCTAAAATTGCCTACCACAAAAAACACCAAAACACAGCCTATGATCCATAGTCCAGGGACTAAATAAGGTGACTATACTTTCAAAATTCTTCACAAACCAAAAAATGGTAAACGCTAATAAACCAAAAAGATGGGAACACACTATATACATGTCCTGCTCAAACAAAATTACTATCAACTTAATTTACATTACTACAGTGCCTTGGAAAAGTATTCACACCTCTTGAAATTTTCCACAGTTTGTCATGTTACAAGCAAAAACATAAATGTATTTTATTGGGATTTTATATGATAGACCAACACGAAGTGGCACATAATTGCGAAGTGGAAGAAAAATGATAAATGTTTTCATTTTTTTTTTACAAATAAATATGTGAAAAGTGTGGCGGGTATTTGTATTCACCCCCATTTACTCTGATACCCCTAACAAAAATCTAGTGGAATCAATTGCCTTGTGTGTAATTAAATCTCAGTATAAATACAGATGTTCTGTGAAGCCCCCAGAGGTTTGTTAGAGAACCTTAGTAAACAAACAGCATCATGAAGGAACACACCAGACAGGTCAGGTATAAAGTTGTGGAGAAGTTTAACGCAGGGTCAGGTTATAAAAAAAATATTCCAAGCTTTGAACATCTCATGGAGCACTGTTCAATCCATCATCCGAAAATGGAAATAGTATGGCACAACTGCAAACCTACCAAGACATGGCCGTCCACCTAAACTGACAGGCCGGGCAAGGAGAGTATTAATCAGAGAAGCAGCCAAGAGGCCCATGGTAACTCTGGAGGAGCTGCAGAGATCCACAGCTTAGGTCGGAGAATCTGTCCACAGGACAACTATTAGTAGTGCACTCCACAAATCTGGACTTTATGAAAGAGTGGCAAGAAGAAAGCCATAAGAAGTCTCGTTTTCAGTTTGCGATAAGCCATGTGAGGGACAAAGCAAACATGTGGAAGTAGGTAGGTAGTAGGTGCGCTGGTCAAATGAGACCAAAATGTAACTTTTTAGCCTAAAAGCAAAATGCTATGTGTGGCGTAAAACACTGCACCTCACCCTGAACACACCATCCCCACTGTGAAACATGGTGGTGGGGGTGCTTTTCTTCAGCAGGGACAGGAAAGCTGGTCAGAGTTGATGGGAAGATGGATGGAGCCAAATACAGGGCAATCTGTTATGCTATGTACAGACGGTCGGACATTCCGACAGAAAAAGTCAGATGGGAGCTTTTCATCGTATATTCCGACCGTGTGTATGCCCCATCCGGCTTTTTATGTTGAAAATTCTGACGGACCTAGAAAGAGAACATGTTCTATATTTTTCAGACGGAACCAATTCCTATCGGAAAAACCGCCCGCCTGTATGCTGTTCCGACGTACCAAAAACAACGCATGCTCTGAAGCAAGTACGAGACGGAAGCTATTGGTTACTGACTATGGAACTTCCTTTTTCTAGTCCCGTCGCATGTGTTGTACGTCACCGCGTTCTTGACGGTCGGAATTTGGTGTGATCGTGCGTACGCAAGACAGCTTGAGCGGAATTCCACTGGAAAAACCCTCAGAGTTTATTCCGACAGGAAAACTGGTCGTTTGTACAGGGCATTAAAGTCTGCAAAAGACTTAAGACTGGGATGGAGGTTTACCTTCCAGCAGGACAAAGACCCTAAACATACAGCCAGAGCTACAATGAATGGTTTAGATCGCGGGTCAGCAACCTGTAGATCTGGTAGATCGCGGCCAGGTGACTGGTAGATCGTGGTTTGGGCTTGCTGACCCGCCATCCCAGAGCATCAAAGTGCAATGCAGAGGGATTACTTGTAAAGTTGTAGTAGGGAGCTGCATAAGCTGATGCCTCCACTGTAGTGCTGACTTCTGTCCCATGTGGAGTGATACCAACTGCATTCTACCTCTTATCCTGGCTAGTGGTCTCCAGAGTGGTGCCAGCAGCAGGAAAGAAGAGATCTTCAGGTCAGTGTGAAGCAATACACTGGGCATAATAGTATAGGGAACAAATGAACAAAAAACCTGAAGTGCTCCTATCAAGGCTGGCAGGAACCAGGAGACCAAATGAGTGGCAAAAGGCATACACAGAGTGAGGGCTTAGATAAAAACAGTAATACTTTATTGTGTATACAAAAAAAAGAAAAACAGAGCATCGGTGTGATCACAGATGATCACTGTATATATGTGGATGTAATTTATGTGACATCTGCAGTTATACCTTCATATAACTCAACCTGTCACTTGGTGAGTATATGATGCAGCAACAAAGAAAAATTGAAAAGACACATAAACACAAAACAAAAATAGGACAACATGAAACAAAGCGTCCGGACGCCGGCAATCTGTGTGTGGAGAGCCTGTATGTATATTACATAAATATGTGGTGGGTATAATTACCGGTATGTCAGGGAATCCACACAGAGATTAATGGGAAGCTCGAGCTGCAGGGACGGGGATAAGGGAGGGGGGAGGGAGAAGGAAAGACGGGAATGAAGAGGTATGGAGGAGGGACCCAGGAAGTACAATGCTTGGAGGTGGAAAACACTGGGAGGTATGGTAGGAAGTCACTCTCTAATTCAGCTGGTAGTAGTGGACACTTGTTGCTGAGTAGAAAAGATGGTAAATATCCTTCACCGTGTTAAGCAAATGAGGGGAAATGAAATTCTCCTCTGAATGTTATAATTTCCAAATAAAAGAACATCATCAAGTAGGTATAATGGATTTCTGATGGAGACAAACCGACAAGTGGTAGTACCCGGAAATGGGGTTGCACCCGTGGGAATGTATGGATACTTCAATCCGGTATCTATGTGTTTCCAGATACCCGGTCAGAGCTGCATCATGGTTACGGCTAATTAATTTCAATTGTTCACCAGAGTCCCAGATATTAGTGTGGTAGATTAACCGTCTGGTATGGCATCGCTAATTGAATCACTAGGGGTGGTTTGGGCTGCAATCAGCTCTCAAAAAGAAAAAAGCACATCGATAATGTCCCATCAATAAGTGAAGTATGCTTCTATCCCCGTAACGTAAAATAGCGGTACCTGACGGTGTTCCGGTGGTTGGGTCTATGACCATTTGTATCAATTGATGCAGTCGGTTTCGGAAACGAATAGTCCCACAGGGTGTATTGGCTGTCTCCGGTACCTTGGATGTCCCCACGTCTCTGTAGTTAGAGGCTGATTCCTCGTAACATCTTCCGTCTATTCTCCCCGTCTCCCTGCCTCTGCTATGCTGGCTTCCGGGAGGTGTGCCGGCGTCTCGGGACGCGGTGACGTCAACGCGTTTCGCAAGCACGATTGCGTAGCTTCGTCTGGACGTCACGTAATAGTATAGGGCCCTTTGTACACTGATGCGCTGCGGTGTACCCACACCACGGGTGCAGTGCAATGTATATTCTGTATATTTGGTGCACTTTCTAAAATCGCACCAAAAAAAAGCAGGATATAATAGAAATCTACTGCAAAGCGCAGCTAACCCAGGAAAGTTGCAGATGGACTATGCTGCAACCAAAGTACAGGTAAACTGCAGCCTTATGGGGGGCTCAGAATAGTAAGGGTTCATTTACAGCTTGGGGAGTTGTGAATCCCCTTAGTTAAAGGGGTTGTAAAGGTAAAGTTTTTTCACCTTAATGCATTCTATGCATTAAGGTGAAAAAACATCCGTCAATGCCGGCCCCCCCTTATACTTACCTGACCCCTCAAAAGTCCCGCGCTCGCCCCCAACGTCCTCTTCGCCGCTCACCCTGGCTGTTGATTGGCTTGAGTGGATGGATTGAAAGCAGCGCAGCCATTGGCTTGCGCTGCTGTCAATCACATCCAATGACGTTGGGCCGAGTGATACAGTGAGCGGCTATAGCCGCCAGCTGTATCACGGGAGCTGTATCCTTGCAGGAGGGAGCTGAGACAGCCGCCGAGGGACCCCAGAAGACCAGGTTCGGGCCACTCTGTGCAAAACGAGCTGCACAGTGGAGGTAAGTATAGCATGTTTGTTATTTAAAAAATTTTTTTTTTTACCTTTAGTGTCCCTTTAACATGTGCTTTTATCACCCCTGCTCCATTTGCACCCTCCTTTAGCTACAGTGGCCAGGGGTGTACACATGTCACCTCCGCAGCGGGAGTTATACACCCTGTCATAGTTGGTGGCTGTAACACCTGTCACGCATGACCCATTCAAGTGAATGAGGCCACTCTGCAAGTGACCTGCAACCTTGTGCAGTACAGCAAACAAGGGGTTAAAACAAGCAGAGTTGTGTTGCTTTCTCACCTGCTTTAACCCCTTGGACCCCACAGAATCATGCAGTTGCGGGGCATTTGCAGAGTGGCCCCATTTACTTGAATGGGTTTAGCAGGCGGTAGCACCCACCAAAAGCAACATGGGGTTTAATTCCTGCTGCAGCATGTGTAGACCTTTGGCTGCTGCCTCAGCAGGGCCCTAGGAAGTCTGGGTTTTTTCCTGTTCCAAATATACTTGGTAGCTTTAGAGTTAAGTATCATGAAGAAACCTATCGGGATTCCATATGGGATCATTTGGAGCATTAACAGTACCCTGGGTAGCAAGTTTATTTTGACCACCCCAATCCTTCCCAACCAGGAATGTGCAAGTTGTGACCATTTCTGCAAATCAGAGCAGACCGTGTTAAGCAGGGGTATACAATTTGTACGAAAGAGTGCAGCCGTGTTTGGCGTAAGATAAATAGCAAGATATTTCATTTTCTTTGCCTGCCTGCCATGCAAAAGGGAAGGACTGCTTTAGGTGTGCGACAATACATGTGGGGGTGGATATGTTTAGAATTTCTGTTAATTAAAATTAGAAATCGAACCATACGCTGAGAATTCGGACTTGAGATTAGGGAGGGTTATAAGGGGCTGTATGTAAAATAGAATATCTTCTGCGTACGCAGCATATTTGTGTTCCGTGTGGCCAACTACTATTCCATGTATGCTCGGGTTTTGCCTAACCCTGGAAAGGAAGGGTTCTAAAGAGAGTGCAAACAAAATTGGGGAAAGGGGGCAGACTTGACGTGTGCCATTATGTAACGTAAAGGGGTCACTAAGCGTTCCATTTATTCGCAGCTGGGCTGCGAATAAAGTGCCAAAATCTGGGAGCGTAAGGGATGCCTAATGCCTAGATGGGCTAGAGTTGCCATAAGAAACTCCCAGTTCACCCTATCAAATGCCTTCTCAGCATCAGTGGAAAGTAAGAGGGTGCGACATAGCTGAGCCGCCCCTGGAAGTATCCAGGGTCAGCTCTAGTGGCGTGTTAAAGTCGCCTGCAAGGAGGACGCATGCTACCCAGGGTACCCTTCAGAAACAAAAAGTGCCCTGCAGGGTCGCTCAGCATTGATTCCAGTGTGAACGCGGTTCCCTTGCGGAGTCCAATGGCCATGCCCTTAGCCTTGTGTATATCAGAAAGACTATAATATCACGTGGGGTATAGGTGAGAGAATAATTTGACTGTGGTCGTGTGGGTGAGGTGGGTCTCCTGAAGGCGATCCAGTTCCCTGTATAAATTGTGTCTCTTCCCAGGGGCATGCAGCCCTCTAACATTAAATGAGAGAAAATGTATCTTGGCCACTGGCGCTCCGGAAGATGAACCGCGAACACCTCAGCAGCAAACCTGTGGACCAAAGGCAGGTTACACCTAAGTAAAACCATGGGAGAGGAAGGTAGGGGAGTGGGGGGAGGGGAGGAGGGGGGGGGTAGGACAGATGAGAAAAAGAGCAGAGAAAGTCCCCTGATGAAGTCACGAGCACGTGACACAACGCGTAGGGAGTGGCCGGACGACGATACCGGAAGTACTGTGAGACTGGCGCTAGATCGCCATTTTATGCTGATACACCGCAATCTTGATGTAAGAGTTTTTAATTTTGGCTCATAAAATGTTTTGTTGAGACGTACTTCACTATTGGGCTTCTTTATTCTGCTTCACCCCCTCCTTGGCCTGGCGAGTTTTTCTGCGGGATTACGGCCGCCATTTTGGATATAGGAAGCTGGTGAAACATCTATAAGAAAAGCCCCCATATTAGGAAAGTGGAGTCAGTGGATGGATACAGAGGATTTGGATTGTACCCGCGTGCCTTGTTGATGCCCATGAATGTTTTGTTTCAGGTGAGAGGCTAGAGAGCACGTTTAAGGATAAGACCCTATCCACACACCCACTATCCCCCACTTTGGAGATTGAAAACCATCACCACCATTGGCAGTTTACTTTATATTTAGAGACTGTTTTGGGTCAATGGTTTTAACCATTTACCCCCTGGACTTTATATTCTAAATTAATTATACCTAGTTATTTAATTTATCTCTTATTTATTGGGACCCACCAGGAGCAGTCATTATTTTTTGCTCATATATATATTTCTGACACATAATTTATTTATGGTTAGCAGCACATAGAGCACTTTACTATGTCTATTCACTATATCTCTATTTATGACTTTTAATGTTGTATTAATTGTACACATATCTAGCACTTGGTGCACTACATGTATTTATACTCATACACATTTTTATGTTTTTAGTGTTTGGTGTATATTACTGCAAAATCATCACTATTTTATGTTATATGTGGGATTGTGTTTTACCATTAGATTTTGCTGCTTTTTTAAGAAATATTTTCTACACATAACACCTGTAGCTGGCACATAGCAGCTACTTTTTTACACACTTTTTATTCATTCTTTATATCCATATTATTGACTGTAATCACTGGGTTGGTGCAGATTATCTAGTTTACTAACAGCGTAAAGGTCACCCATACCACTATTCAATGTAATATCGAGGCACCTGGATTGTGTAACATTTACTTTAAGGTTGCTGTAAAGTCCAAAGTGCTCTAGTTCATGCAAAATGCTTGGAAAAGCTATTCTTGGGTTAGATATACCGTATATATAAGTAGATCATCCGCAAAAATGCTTAATTTATAAGAGCTATTGGCCACCTGAACTCTGAATAGAGGGATTAGACCGTAAAGCCATAGCCAGATGTTCCACTGCCAAGATGTATAGGTATGGTGATAACGGGCAACCCTTGCATGTCCCGTTATAAATATTAACGCGCCAGGACAATATCCTGTTAACCCTTATCCTTGCTGAAGGAGCGGTATATAAAGCCATTATTTTTTGTATAAATTTCACCGGGAGACCTACTTGTTTCAGAGATTCTACCCTGAACCTCCAATCCAAACAATCAAAGGCCTTCTCTGCATCTAATGAAAGGAGGCAAAGTGGTATCTTGGTTTTCTGGGCATATTGTATCAAGAAACTTGTCTTTAAGATATTGTCCCGTGCTTCTCTATTTGGAACAAACCCCACCTGATCTAAACCTATTAAGGAAGGAATCACGATTTGTAGGCGCATAGCTAAAATCTTTGCAAAAATTTCAGTCCACATTTATCAGAGAAATGGGCCTGTAACTAGAGCATTGAGTAGGATCTTTTTCTGTTTTTAGAATAAGGGTGATTTATGCCTCCTGTGTTTGCTTGGTAAATGAGCAGTCCGACTTAAAGAGGAGTGCCCACTAAAACATTTTTTTTAAAAGTCAGCAGCTACAAATACTGCATGACTTTTAATAATCGGACACTTACCTGTCCCAGGGTCCAGCAATGCGGGGGAACTAAGCCCCCCCCTCGTTCCCCGCTCTGCTAGCGGCGCCGGCATTCTTACTGTGTGCACCCGGCTGTGGCTTCACAGCCGGGCACCCACTGCGCATGTGCGAGCGGCGCCGTGTGCCGTGATATGACGCTCGGTCATCTGGGACACGTGACAGGTCCCAGATGACTGTGCGGCCCCGAGGGGAAGTGATGTCAGTGCCCGGGCACTGAAGGTGGCAGACTACGAGGGACCCCCTAGCAACAGGCATTTAGAGGTGAGTAAAACATTTTTCCAATTATTTTTTTTTTTTATGATTTTTAAGCAAATTTTATTTTTTTTGGTGGCAACACCACTTTAATTTCATTATAAAGGCCACAAAGAACAGGACTAAGAGCGCACGATACTGCTTATAGAAGGCCCTCGAGAACCCATCTGGTCCCGGGCTTTTACCTTATTTTAAAGATTTTATTGCATGATTAATTTATTCTACTGAAAAAGGGGACAAAAGGCTTTTCACCTCTTCCTCTTTTATACATGGTAAATGTATGCTCAATATAATCAGAAAGTTGAGAGCAATTAAAGCGGTTTGAGTTAGCTATATTTGTGTCCCTTAACCACTTCAGCCCCGGACCAATTTGCAGCTAAAGGACCAGGCCCCTTTTTGCAATTCGGCACTGCGTCGCTTTAACTAACAATTGCGCGGTCGTGCGACGTGGCTCCAAAACAAAATTGGCGTCCTTTTTTTCCCACAAATAGAGCTTTCTTTTGGTGGTATTTGATCGCCCCTGCGGTTTTTATTTTTTGCGCTATAAACAAAAATAGAGCGACAATTTTGAAAAAAATGCAATATTTTTTTTACTTTTTGCTATAATAAATATCCCCAAAAAATATATAAAAAAACATTTTTTTTTCCTCAGTTTAGGCCGATACGTATTCTTCTACATATTTTTGGTAAAAAAAATCGCAATTAGCGATTATTGATTAGTTTGCGCAAAAGTTATAGCGTTTACAAAATAGGGGATAGTTTTATAGCATTTTTATTAATATTTTTTTTTTTATTAGTAATGGCGGCGATCAGCGATTTTTATTGTGACTGCGACATTTTGGCGGACACATCGGACATTTTTGACACATTTTTGGGACATTTGTCATTTATACAGCAATCAGTGCTATTTAAATAGCACTGATTCCTATGTAAATGACAGTTGTAGTTAGGGGGTTAACCACTAGGGGGCGGGGAGGAGTCAGTGTGACGTGTTGTTGTTTTTTTTTACAGTAGGGGGGCGTGGCTGTACGTCTGACGTCATTGATCGGCGTTCCCGATGACAGGGAACCGCCGATCACTGACAGTCAGTGTAGGAAGCGCGAGGAGAGGTTTGTTTACATAGACCTCTCCCCGTTCTTCAGCTCCGTAACCCGATTGCGGGATACCAGCGGCGATCGGGTCCGCTGGTCCCGCGGCCGGGGTCACGGAGCTCCCGACCGGGTCGCGAGCGCGCCGCTAGCGGCGCGCAGCGCGACCACGGGCAGGCACATGCACGATCACGTACCGGTACGTGATTCTGCCTGCCCGTGCCATTCTGCTGACGTATATATGCAGTGGCCGGTCGGGGAGTGAGGAATAATAGTCATGGAAAGTAGAAGCTATTTGTTCCAAAGCGAGTACAAGGCCTCGCTGTGGACAGTGAATCTTTGAGATCTAGCGCCCAGATTGTTTTTTAGAAATGGAGCATGCTAGAGCTCTAATGCATTTGTTATCATATTCATAAAGAACTTGTTGTGCACATTCCCTATATTTAAAAAACAGCTTGATCAAGCAGGGAGCATGGTTCGACCCGCTTTTGTTGAAGAAGTTGAAAAGTAGAAGCATCTATGTTTAATTTATGTTTTAATTCCAATTCATGAATTGCCTTGAATAAAGCAGTTATTATATAGGTCCTTTCTCGCTTTAATCTAGCACTGTGGGAGATCAATACCCTCAGTACACACTTCAATGCTCCCACTTTATCGTAGATGCCGTTTTATCATCCTTATGGTCTACCAAAAAAGCTGAAACTGTCTCTACTATTTCTTGCTTTGTTATTGAATCCTTTAATGAATTCTCGTTTAGCCTCCAGGTAGGTTTGGATTTACATATATTTTGAAGTTTCACTGAGAAATATAATGGGAAGTGATCTGACCACATTTGTACACCTATCACAGACCTTAGTTCCCAATCTAACATAAGATGAGAGATTAGCAAGCAGTCTATACTGCTGTTTGTTTTAAAAGAAGCTGAATAGCATGTGTAATTTTTATCCAAGGGATGTAGAATGCGCCAAACATCCACTAATTGGAGTGAATGAAAAACACTTCAGCCTATTCAAAAGTAAGAATCTTGTGATTTACCTGTTGAATTATCCATTAAAGCAGTGGTCATCAACCCTGTCCTCAGAACCCACTAACAGGCCAGGTTTTATGTATTACCTTGGGGAGATACAGACTAGAATACTACACTCACTGAGCAGCAAATGATATCACCTGTGATGTATTTCAGTTATCTTGCAAACCTGGCCTGTTAGTGGGTCCTGATGACAGGGTTGATGACCACTGCATTAAAGGATCCAAGGTTATGTTCAGGTCACCCCCTAGAATCATTGAGCCCTCTTGAAATTCTCTAAGCTTGCTTATTATAGAAGTTAACATAATCACTTGTCCTTGATCTGGCGCATAGATATTTGCCACAAATGTCAGTGCAGGCAATGGATTTATGTACTGATTTGGATAGGTACATGAGTCTGGGCCTGGGGTTTGCTCCCCTTGGGGTTGGCAGCAGGCTGTGGGAGGATCCTTAGCCAATAGACAGCCTGCTGTTGATTTTTAGAATCTGCCCACTGCCAGTTATCAATCATAAGAAGAGAGTGGACCTGATGAGGAACTAGTGGCTCTGTCCACTGAGTGTTAGTGGTTGTTAGGAGGCTGTCGGCCTGTGAAACTGACAGAATCCTTAACAGCCAGTGACAGGTGGGGAGGGAAGGAGGTAGCGTTGGAAAACTGCACAGCATATACAGACAGGCTTCCAGTCACTCTATGCCAACTTATATGTGGTCTTGATCTCCTGTTTTGTTATATATGAGCTGGAGGTAATTCTTTTTCAATTCTTTACAAAGTGGCACTATTAAGAACTACTTGAATCTGCTGCACGTGTCTTTAAAGCTACCAAAATGAGCGGCAGGGAATTTTAAATTTGGCAATTTTAAAGAGCCATAGCACCAGAAAAGTGTTGTTAGGAACTGCATTCAGCAAATCCTTCTAAAAGAGGTCACAAATTGTATTTTTATTTAAACCCCAAATGAACCCAAGTTGTTTTTCATTATTATTATTGAGATATAGGCAAGCTGCCTAAAAAGCTAAGGATATGGCAGCTTTTTTAAATGTTCTAAAGCTGCATCCCATTCTAAAACACCCTTGTGCTAGCAACGCAATGCAGAACTGGAGTGCTGCTCTCACATAGAGTGCAATGTTCTGGATCTCCAGTAATCTGAAATCCCCCCTGCACAGTTCTCCAATCAAAAAAGCTAACACTTTCTCAAATTATGCCTATATTTTATAAAAGCCACTATCCTTTCTTGAGTTAAAGTCTGTTTGCATGAATTTTTAATTGAGCACTAAGACACCAATGAATCAGATCTTAGGCTTAGCACTGGCCCTTGCTAATGATGAGGAAATGCTGCTGGGACCTGTTACAACCACTGTCACCAGGCACAGATTGATAAATTGGTTTAAAGTAGGTTAAATTTGTAAGTTAATTTCGTGCATAATAACATACCTGTGTGAATGCGGCTGTGTCTTTCAAGCTGACTTGGTTTAGCAAAGCCTTTGTCACATGTATCACACCTAAATAATTTTGGCAATTGAGAATTTCGAGAAGGCCCAGGCTGATGTGTTTGCATATGATCCTGTTAAAAAAAAATACAAACAGAAAAGTTAAAACATTATTTGCTTAATCCACAATAAATGAGAGTAGAGATAAGGTGTATTTGGAATTAAATTACCATAAACTGTAAATAAAAGCAGGCACAGTTTTATGCCTCTTGAGGTTTAGTTTTCCCAAAAAAAGCAACACATACATAGTTTTCACATCATGAGAAAATTGTCTGCAGTAATTCACTGACATATAACCCATGTAACTTTGGAATCACCTATATTATATAGTATGGTATAGTGTTCATAAATCATGCACTGTTTTATAAGTCTATAAATTGTACTCGACAGCAGGGATTACCGCGTTTCCCCGAAAATAAGACCTACCCTGAAAAAAAAAAAAAAACTAGCGTTATTTTCCAGGAGGGCTGCAATATAAGCCCTACCCCGAAAATAAGCCCTAGTTTAAAATGCTTGTAAAATCCTATAATCCACTCTATTACAGTAGTATATAATGTACAATGTGTGTGTTTCTGTAATATAATTGTGGGAAAGAGAGCTCCGGCGGGTCACAGAAGTGCAGAACGGCGCTATAACGAAGGTATTTGGCACAATTATATTACAGAAACACACACATTGTACATTATATACTACTGTAATAGAGTGGATTATAGGATTTTACAAGCATTTTAACTCAGTTCACATTGGGGATTCCTGCCAGGCAGGGAGAGAGAGAGGGGGAGAGAACACAGCACATTACATGGTAAGACCTACCCCGAAAATAAGCCCCATTGTGTCTTTTGGTGCCAAAATTAATATAAAGCTTATTTTCGGGGAAACAAGGTAGGTGACACCACTTGACCCCTGGATGAATTTGGTGATTACAGGGCAGCAATACAGTTATTTAAAACACAAAACTCAGGCTACGTTATACACATAAAAAGCTTGGTAAAACCTAATAGCTTACAGACTTCGAAAGCATCAGTATATATTTAAACTACCTAAAGCCTAGTACACACGGGCTGAATGTTGGGTGACATCGGTCAGTTTAATAAAATACGGCCAATATTCGGCCCATGTGTGTGTGGCAGCTGGTCCCACAGAAGCCAACTGTTTGGCCAGCTTCTGTTGGATGTGCATGCTAGAAAACCAGCAGCTAACTGGCTCCCGATCAGTGCCATTGGCGGAGAGCACTGACCGGAGTGTTCTGGAGAGGGGGCTGACACCCTATTGGAACACAATAAAACAACAGGGGAGATCGCTGTACTAACATTGGATTGTTAGTACAGCGGCTCCGACCTGAGCTGTCAGTTCTTTTAGTGGTGTGTACTAGGCTCAAGTCTTGAGGCCCCCTCCCAATAATTGGATTTTTCCTACATACTTACCTGTAAAATCCATTTCTTGATTTCTTGGAGTACATCACAGGACAGGTTATAATCATAACTATGAGGGTTATGCTCCACATATAGGTGAATGGACACTGGCAGATCAATCAAATAGGAAGTCCACCCCTATATAACCCCCTCCTATACAGGAAGTACCTCGGTTTTGTAGCAAGCAATGTATTCAGAAAAAGAGGAGAGGGATCGCTGTGTCCTGTGATGTAAGCCAAGAAATGGATTTTACAGGTAAGTATGTAGGAAAAGTATTCTTTATCGTACATCACAGGACACAGAGCAGATTATAATCCTATCGGGGACGTCCCAAAGCAATACACTTGAGGGGAGGGAGACACAATCACAGAAACCGTCACCCGAGATGGACCTATTCTGCCGCCCCAAACACTGCGGCCAAAGGCAGTTTCCGCCACGGCTCTGACATCCACCTGGTAAAACCCTGTGGATGCATGAACCAAAAACCATGAAGTGGCCTTGCAAACCTGCGCCACTGACGCCTGATGGCGGATAGCCCAAGATGCCCGCACACACACGGTAGAGCACGCTACCACCAGAAAGAGTGGGACCTTGCCCTTTCAAACCATAGGCTTGAATGATTAACTGGCCGATCCAAATGAGAAAAATAGTTGACATTGATGCCGCCTGCCCTTTCTGGGCTCTTCTGGCAGCACAAACCAGGATTCCTGACCTGCACCGACAACTCAAGTAAATCCTAACCACCTGAACTACCTGCGGTTTATGTAGCAATCTTTTCCCTGTCCTGATTCAAGTGAAAACTAGAAATTATTCTAGGCAAGAAAGATGGAGGGAGACGCAACATCAATTTATGATGCAAGACCAAGAATGGCTCCTTACCATGAAAGACACTCGTCTTGGAAAAGTGATAGCAACCAAAGAAGCCACCTTCTAAGTCAAAAGACTAACGGAGGTTTTAGAATTGGTTCAAAAGGTGGCTTCTGCAAGGGCAGTCAAGACCAAGCTCAAGTCCCAAGGACACAAGGGTGGCCTAACAGGCAGGACTGTCTGCGTTACACCCTGCATGCAGTACAAAAGGAGTGAGGCGCAAAGGCAGCAAGCGCATTGAGAAAGTGCAGCGCGCTTCACACGTGCAGTAGGAAACCAGCTGTAAAGCCACAAGGCTTCACTGCTGGTTTCCTTTACCCAAGATGGCGGCGCTAGCATCCGAGAGCCAATTCAAGAATCGGCTTGGGTGAGAAGACTGTGGAATCCCTGGACAGGTAAGTGCCCTAATAGTAAAATTCAGCAGCTACAGTACTTGTAGCTGACTTGTAATTTTTTGGTGGGGGGGCTGGAGCTCCACTTTAATGTATTCTTTGTATTAATCTAAAAAAAAACTTCATGTGTCTGTAGCCCCCCCCACCGTCCCTAAACACTTACTGCAAACTACTCTTGATCCAGCACTGTCCCCACTGTCATACCTGCTCTCCTCTCTTCCTGCATTCTTGGGCTTTACTGAGAGTAGCAGGAGCCATTGGCTCCCACTGTTATCAGTCAAGGCCTGTGATGAGGGAGCAGGCAGCGGGAACGATGCAAACAGCCTTGGCTCGGGATTGAGCCCACACAAGTGCCCCCATAGCTTGTTGGGGGTGCTCTCGGAAAAGAGGAGGAGCCAAGATTGCTAGAAGGGGACCCCAGAAGATGAGGTTCAGGTCCACTTTGAGCACAGAGCAGGTAAGTATAACATGTTTGTTTTTTAAATTTAAAAACAAAAACAAAGATTTACAATCATTTTAAAAGCTTAAATTTAGCTAAAAAAAATATAGTTTTCTTTTTTGCTGTGAATTTCCAGTGCTGCAATGGTTAATGGCTTTGGCTTTTTAGGCAGGACAGCCGTAAAGATGACCTGTGAATGGGGAAGTGAATCCTGTGACTCTTTAGACTATAAAGCTCGGTATACATATTTACATAGTAGGTGAGGTTAAAAAAAAGACAAAAAAGTCCATCAAGTCCAACCTATGTGTGTAATTATAAAAAATTGAAAAACAAATTCCTCTAGGAGGGGACTTTGATTGGGGTGAGTAGCTAAAGTGTGTGATTATATGTCAGTATTGCCCTGTATATACCTGTTTGTTGTGGTCGTTCAGGTACTTATCTAATAGTTTTTTGAAACTATCGATGCTCCACGCTAAAACCACCGCCTGTGGAAGGGAATTCCACATCCTTGCCACTCTTATGCCCCATACACACGGTTGGAAATTCCGACGGAAAGTGTCAGATCGGACCATGTTGTTGGAAAATCTGCCCGTGTGGGCTCCATCCTGCTCTCAAATTTTCCGACAACAAAATCCGATCAGACTTTTTCCGATCGCTTGTAGAGAATTCCGACGGACAAAGTGCCACGCATGCTCAGATCAAACTGAGACCAAAGCTATTGGCTACTAGCCTCTATGTAGTTCCGTCGTACGCAACGAAAGTCACCACGTTCGGAATGCTTTGATTTTCCAACAACTTTGTCCGACTGTGTGTATGCAACACTAGTTTCGGACAAAATCCGTCTGATAAATTCCGAAGGATTTTGTGGTCGGAATTTCCGACCGTGTGTAAGGGGGCTTACAGTAAAGAACCCTCTACGCAGTCTAAGGTTAAACCTCTTTTCTTAAAAATTTTAATGAGTGGCCACTTGTCCTAATAAAACTCCCTTCCACTAAAAAATATTATCCCTATTGTGGGGTCACCAGTATGGTATTTGTAAATCAAAATCATATGCACTTTCAAGCGTCTCTTCTCCAGAGAGAAGAAGTTCAGTGCTCGTAACCTTTCTTCATAACTAATATCTTCCAGTCGCTTTATTAGCTTTGTTGCACTTCTCTGTACTCACTCCATTTCCAGTACATCTTTTCTGAGAACTGGTGCCCAGAACTGGACAGCATACTCCAGGTGAGGCCAGACCAGAGTCTTGCAGAGTGAGAGAATTACCGCTTTATCTCTTGAGTTAATCCCCTTTTTAATGCATGCCAATATTCTGTTTGCTTTGTTAGCAGCAGCTTGGCATTGAGCCTAATATCTACTAGGTAGGTCATTTTCCATCCTTGGTTCCCCCAGAGGTTCTCCCTCCAGTGAGTAGATTGCATTCATATTTTTGCCACCCAAATGCATTATTTTAAATTTTTCCACATTAAAAACTCATTTGCCATGTAGTTGATCACCCCATTAATTTGTTCAGATCTTCTTGCAAGGTTTCTACATCCTGCGGAGAAGTTATTGCCCTGCTTAGCTTAGTATTGTCCGCAAATACAGAGATTGAACTGTTTACCCCATCCTCCAGGTCGCTTATGAACAAAATAAATAGGATTGGTCCCAGCACAGAACCCTGGGGGACCCCACTTTCCACCCCTGACCATTCTGAGTACTCCCCATTTATCACCACCCTCTAAACTCGCCCTTGTAGCCAGTTTTCAATCCATGTACTCACTCTATGGGCCATGCCAACGGACCTTACTTTGTACAGTAAACGTTTATGGGGAACTGTGTCAAATGCTTTTGCAAAATCTAGATACACCACATCTATGGGCTTACCTTTATCTAGATGGCAGCTCACCTCCTCGTAGAAGGTTAATAGATTGGTTTGGCAAGAACGATTCTTCATGAATCCATGCTGATTACTGCTAATACCGTTTTTATTACTAAAATCCT
>CM053030.1:193815794-193847807 GCA_028564925.1 Lithobates sylvaticus | reverse complement strand
ATATATTCTAAATCGATCTTCGATCAACCAACTTAATAAAGTTGGGCTGACAGGTACGTAAAGTGTAGATGGATAATGACTACATCCGTTAGAGAATGCGATAACATTTTGCAATTTGTGGCTTGTCCATAATTGAGGTCATATCACCTTTGTAAAGAATAATTCCATGTTCCATTCCTTTTAAGGACTTGTGTTTTACCATTTTAGAAATTATAATTGCCCTAAAAACAATTTCCACAATACATGATATTATCAGATATTTTTGTCGCATCATTTTGCAGCTACTTTACAAGTAGTCAGTCTTGATTGCATCTTCATCTGATCCAATTGCTTTTACTCGGAAAATAAATATGCCGCTTGTTATTCTTGATATTAATGCATGAAGCAAATGGATCTAAAATTTCATTGTTGAAAACACAATTGCTTTGAGCATGTTTTGAATAGATTATTTTGTGCATCCATCTCAAATAATGTTATGATAAGAATCTAAGTAGAATGTTATCAGAGTTCTACACTGAAACAAATATCAAAGCCGTTTCCTTAATAGGTATATTTACAAGGCTGAAAACATTAGTTTACAGCTTTCAGGGCTTCATCTTTCATTGCTTTTAAAATCAACTGTCTTATAACTTTACACATTGTTTGCTGTCATTAACGCAACTTTTTTTTTTGCACTGGTCAGGGTATAAAAAGGGATCAAAGTTTTACATTCTGTGGTATGGCATTGGTTACACTGGTCTGTCTTTTTATAGTGTCGAGATTTCATTGTTTAACCACTTCAATACCAGGCACTTAGACACCTTCCCGCCCAAGCCAATTTTCAGCTTTCAGTGCTGTCGCAATTTGAATGACAATTGCGCGGTCATGCTACACTGTACCCAAACAAATTTTTTATCATTTTGTTCCAACAAATAGAGCTTTCTTTTGGTGGTATTTGATCACCTCTGCGATTTTTATTTTTTGCGCAACAAACAAAAAAAGACCGAAAAATTTTGCAAAAAAAAACGTTTTTCTTTGTCACTGTTAATTTTTTTTGTAAATAAGTGCGTTTTCTTCTTCAATGACGGGCACTGATAAGGCGGCACTAATGGGCACTGATAAGGCGGCACTGATGGGCACCGATGAGGTGGCACCAATGAGGTGGCACCGATTATGGGCACTGATAGGCGGCACTGATGGGCACTGATAGGTGGCACTGATGGGCATTGATAGGTGGCACTGGTATGCGGCACTGATGGGCACTCAGGTGGCACTGATGGGCACTCATAGGCGGCACTGATGGGCACTCATAGGCGGCACTGATGGGCACTCATAGGCGGCACTGACGGGTACTTATGGGTGGCACTGATGCACACATATAGGTGGCACTGATAGGTGGGCATGGGTGGGCACGGATGGGCACTGATAGGTGGCACTGATGGACGCTGATGAGTGGCACTGATGACACTGATGGGTGGCATTGCTGGGCATCCCTTTTTTAAACTTTTTTTTAAATAAATATGATGTGCCAATCAGTGCCCATCTGTGGGCACTGGCATATTTTTGGCATTTTTTTTAACATGTGGATGGCCATGGGGGGTGTACCTGACCATCCACATGCTGGGGGCTTCCCTGGTGGTATTGGGGGCTTCCCTGGTGGTCCTGGGGGCTTCCCTGGTGGTCTAGTGTGGGCATCTGAGGGGGGGCTGCGCTGATAAACAATCAGCGCATACCCCCCCTGTCAGGAGAGCCGCGAGTGAGGAAAAGCCGATCAACGGCTCTTCCTGTGTACATCGTGATCAGCCGTGATTTGACACGGCTGATCACGTGGTAAAGAGCCTCCGCCGGAGACTCTTTACCAAGATCAGTGTAGCGGTGTGTCAGACTGACACACCGCTCCACCGACCGCCGCGATGCGCGCCCCCACGGGCGCGCGGCGGCTGTTATCTTGAAGGACGTCATATGACGCCCAGTCAGGATAACGAAACCACTTCCCGGACGTCAATCTGCTATTGACCGGGCGGGAAGTGGTTAATATTTACTCTGAGCCGACATTTGTTGTCTGGGTGCTAAATATTCTACTTTGCTCTGTTTTTATCTAATTGAGTGTAAAACTGTATACCACTTTTTAATGGTAACAAATATAGTTTTACAAACAGGAGAAGGGGGGCATTCTTATTGCCAAGAATAGAAATGTTAAAGATTAAAAAAAAATCATTCAATGTTAATCATATGATCCAACCATAGAATCTGTTGAGCCAGATTGCTCCAAATTTTGATGGTTCTTTTTAAACCAGCCTAGGTAGGTCATGATTTTGCAGCATGACTAGTGTACACTGAATTAAACCTTTCTGATAATATATATTAATCCTTATTTGTGAACTAAATGGTTTGTGCCTATGTGTACTGGGCCAGTGAGTTTTAATACAGAGCACAGAACATTCTAAGTAGCTTTAAGTTGCAAAAAAATAAAATGTAACAAAGATAACATGGATCTAGAGAGCCTAAAAATGCATTTGTACTCGCACTGTAAACAATAGTTTCTTGTCAAAAGTATTTTTTTTAAGTACAAGAAATGTATACAAGTAACATAGAAACATTACAACACATTCAGCATAGGGAAGCTCGTTTGCTAGTGTTCAGATATACAATCATATACAGTGAAATGTGACAATACAAATAACTATAAGCAATAAAGCATGTGAAATGATGAGAGAAAAAAGGGAAGAATATAATAGTATATTTGTTCAAAAAAAAATGTTTTTAATTATTATGTATTTATATAGACTGTTGTCTCATTTCGTTTCTTAGACAAGCAAAGAGATTGTCATTTAGATAAAATATAGAGCTTCAAAATCATAAGGGAGGGTAGTACAAAGAAATAGTTATAAAGAGTGAGAAAGAAGGTTAGTAGGAAAAGGGGGGAAGAAGAGAGTATAGAAGCTAGAAGAGAAGAAGAGGGGAGTCCGCGAGGCTAGGTCGAGAGTCACCACTACAATCAGAATTAATACAGGTTAATGATTATTAGTTATCATTTGAGTTACCATGGCAGCAGCACATTTTTGTCAAGGGTTGGCGTGGTATATGTAATCCAAGGTTGCCAAATCTTTTCAAAACTGGTGATCGTGTCCATTTCGATAGCTATCATCTTGGCATGGGTCATATAATAATTCATTTTGGCTTTTGTTTCATTTAGAACTAATGTTGGAGTTTTCCAAGCTTTTGCTAAAGTTTGTTTAGCTGCTGTGAAGAGTTGCACTAACAACTTAAATTGGGAATATGTTATGAATTCAGGCTTCAAATTGAGTAATGCCGTTGCTGGATCAACAGGAACTGTTTTACCAAGCAGTTTAGTTGCAATTATGAATATTTCCTTCCAAAATGTTTGTGCTAATGGACACGTCCACCAGATATGAAAAAATGTGCCCAAATCTGAGCATCCTCGGAAGCATTATGCCGGATAGTTTTGTACATATTTAGCCACTCTAGATGGAACCAAATACCACCTTGTCATCACTTTATAATTAGCTTCAACCGCTAACACATTAGGGGAAGCTGTTTTAACTGTGGACCATATTTGGTTCCAATCAGAAATATCTAGTGTACGCTCTTCTTCTTCCCATTTCTTTTCATTTTCAATTTTCATTTCAAGTCTTCTTCCCATTTCTGGACATAAGACGGGCTATTTTTATTGGAATAGACCAGTAAGTGAGAATATAAGGTAGAAATTGTTCCTCTAGCGTGGGGATCCTTTTTACAAATGTTTTCAAAACTGGACATATGTGCTAATTGGGGTGATGTGTTGACTAAGGGTGTGAAAAAATTTTTGATTTGGAAATATCTGAATAATTCCGATTGTGGTAAACCATATTTTTCACAAAGGGTGGTAAAAGGGATAAATGACGATGAGTGTATAAATTTATACAAATTTAGAACATTTCAGGATGTCCATTCTTTAAAAGATTTAGGGGACACCCATGCTGGATAGAAGGCAGGGTTTATATAAAATGACAATAATGGATTGTGTAAAGATTGTAATTGCTCTTTTTGAATCTATCCCAAAGGGATATATAGTGTTTGGTAATAGGATTTTTTAGGTCTTTTCGGTCGTTAGATGAGATCCATAATAAATTGGATATTGGAATAGGATCACATTCCGTGGCTTCAATTGATACCTATAATGGGGCTTCTTGATATGCATGGTATTTAGCAAGACTCGCTATATGTGCGGCTCTATAGTAATATGCAAAATTGGGACAGCCTAGGCCTCCGTTAAGCTTGGGGAGATATAATGTGTGCAATTGTATTCTTGGTTTGGATGCACCCCATATAAATTACGACACTTTCCTTTGTATTATTCTTAAATGATAAGCTGGGATCGGTATTGGTAATACTCTAAATAAATAAAGTAGTTTCAGTAATATCGTCATTTTTACAGAGTTGATTCTTCCGAACCATGACAATGGAAGATGAGACCATGAATTCATTAAGTTAAAGCGGAAGTAAACCCATCGATTTAACAGTCTAAAAAAAAAAGGCATGCCGTGAATGCTAACTGCACATTGGCTGTGCTCTCAACCAAACAGTCAAACCATCCAATGGCTGGTGTCATAACGGATCACATGTGCAGCACTGTGGCAGTTGAAGATTAAACAGAGGCAAAGATGGCAGCTTCCTTGGCTGAAAACGATAGGGGGGTTTACTTCCACTTTAAAGAGCTTTTTTAACAGTGGGGGATAGTTAATTTTAAATAGGTCCTCTAAAGATGCTGTTAGATGACCTCCTAAATATGGGATTGATCTGTCTGACCAAGTAAAAGGGAGGCAAATTTTTGCTGAGTTTAGTTCTATGTTGGAAAGAGATACATTTAGTGCTTGGCATTTTTTGGGATTTATATATAATCCAGAGATTTTGGCAAATGCATCAAGAGTAGGAATGAGGTTTGGGCCTGATACTTGTGGAGAGGAAAGAAATAGGAGGATATCATCTGCGAAAAGACAAAGTTTGTGTTGATAACCTCCTATTTCAATTCCCAGTATGTTGGAATTTGTTCTAATTGCTTGTGCAAGCGGCCCTATTAGTAGGGCAAATAATAAAGGAGATAGTGGACAGCCTTGTCTCGTGCCTCTTGTAAACAATAGTTAAAGTAGAACTAAGCCTAGGTTCACACTGACAGTGGGAATGAAATTGTGCAAGTTCAGCTGAACTCGCGCATTTTCATTCACGCATGTCAGTCCCGACTTCAGAGGCAAGTCAACAAAAGCAGTACACAAACTACTTTTGGGAATCGGTGCGGCCCCGCACCATTTCGGACGGTGTCATTGCCGCTGATTTGGCATGTGATTTGACATGTGAAATTGCATGACAAATCGCTCCAATGTGAATCAGGGCTAAAGGCATTTTCATTTTGGATAAAGTAAGGGAGGTTTATAACCTCTGTCGTGTTGTATCCTATTGGGGAGATTTCCTCATAGCCAAAAAAAGAAAGTGAAAGAGAATTCCACCAAAGTGGAGGAATCTCTGGCTGTCACCAGAACTAGTGTCCCCACTGCAAGATTTCCCCTCTATTATTGTTCTGAGGACAGCTCAAAATTTGTGATTTTATTTAACTTTCAGTGATAACAGAAAGCATTAGAAAATAGAGAGGGTGAATCTCCCTAACAGGGAACAGACTGCAATAAAAACCTGACAGGTGTTCTAATTCCTCCACACTCTACCCACAACTAAAAGAAAAGCTTTGTCTTTGTAATACTTTAACCCCTTGCCAACCACCCTATGTACATTTACTGCGGGGCGGCGGCTCCTGTGCGCAGAATCACGTACAGGTATGTGATTCAGCTCTTCAGGGCGACCCCGGTGATCGTTCCTGAGAGGGGCATACAAAGGCAGATCTTCGTTCTGTTAGTAGGGAAGATAGAGATCATGTGTTTCTGCTAAGCAGGAACACGGATCTCTGTCTACCCACAGTTAAAGCACCCCCCCCAAACAGTTAGAAAGCACTCTCAGGGAACACATTTAACCCTTTGATCACCCCTGATTTAGCATATTTTTAGCACTGATCACTGTGTTAGTGTTGCTAGTCCCCCAAAAAAGTGTCACTTAGTGTCTGATTTGTCTGCCGCAATGTCGCAGTGCCACTATAAGTTGCTGACCGCCAGCATTACTAGTAAAAAAATAAAAAAATAAAACATAAATATATCCCATAGTTTGTAGACGCTATAACTTTTGTGCAAACCAATCAATATACGATTATTGGGATTTTATTTTACCAAAAACATGTAGCAGAATACATATTGGCCTAAATTGATGAAGAAATTAGATTTTTTAGATTTTCTATGTAATGTGTTTTATAGCAGAAAGTAATTGTCTGTCTTTTTTTGTTTATAGCGGATTTTTTTTTTTTTTTGGGTACAGCGTCGCACGACCATGCAATTATCAGTTAAAGAGAAAAATGTTATACTTACCTGATGGTAATTTTTCTTTCCTGATGCAAAGCATGACAGCATATACGTATGGGTAGGCTCCGCCCCCTGCCCTATTCCAGGACCAGTTATACTATATAAGTAAGTCTCCTCCCTGCAGGCAGCATTCTCGTAACTTATTATCACTGTGAAGCCCTTTCGGGAGGTACCTATATGCTGTCATGCTTTGCATCAGGAAAGGAAAATTACCGTCAGGTAAGTATAACATTTTCCTCTTTCCTGACACAGCATGACAGCATATACGCATGGGCTATACCAAATCACCAGACAACAAGAGTGGGTAATGCTGAAGTATTTAAGTCAAGGATTAGATCTATCCCCACTAACGACTGAAATGTATTGTAGCTAAGGCCACTGGGTCCACTTTAAAATGGGCCCCCAACCTGTTGAATGTAGACCAGGTTGTAGTTTACATATTAGTTCTGGGGGGACTGCTTTGGAGTTCTGTCCACGGATGCGCAATCCATCTGGAAAAGCGGTTTCTGCCCTCAATTGATGGATTTGACCTAACCATCTAAGCCCCTTGACTAACTTGATCTGTACCACTGCGATTGTCTTTAATGGACAGCAATTGTCTTCTAATGTGAACAAGTAGCTCTTATAAAGAGCTGTATAGCTCCGCGCCACAAAAAACAATATTATTCAAAACTGTGATCAATTGAGTCATTAAATCATATAATAAGCTGCTCCCTTATGAATCGTGATATTGTATAGTGTTTGGTGCTGTGACAGGGGCGCTAATTACGTGTGTTAATGTACACCTGAAATACTTTTTAAGTGTTACAAATAACAGTTACAGTGTGTGTAATTTATATAGCTCTAGAAACTAAGCTAGAACCTCTTACCATATATTTAACCAAATAGTGATAATAAATCTTTGAAAAAAATCTTTGGAAAAAAAATATATATATATCCAGTGCATATATATGACCTATAAATGGCCCGCTGTAATATGAAGGAAGGAATCAAATAGCAAAATCTTCATATGCATATGGATTATTACAATCTCTTGATATATATCCGTATTTATCCTCTATAACATATTCACTGCATACTAGGGAATCATATACAAGGTCTTATACGTGAAATAAAGTTCTTTGTGTAAATGTCCCATAAACACAAAAATAAAAACAAAATTCTTCCGTGCTGTGTGATATAATCAAAGGAATCAACCGCTGAACACCACTCTTGCTGTAAATCTATGGGAAACCCTTCACCATAATCTTATCTTCTTTTGGTCACCCAATTGTGCAGAAAGAAAACAGCTGGCTGCTTACCAGATGTTATTGACTCCTTTAGCCAACAAGAGAGTCAATAAAAGCCTTTACAGGTTTGTGCCTGTACACATGTAGTTTAGCAGGAGACAATAGTACGATAGGTGATCTTCTTCTCAGGAGCTTAGAATTGTCTTCTAATGCCGTTAGACCTGAAGAGCCTATTGTTTGCTCATTGAAGAAGGGCCAATTCTATGTCTCTCTTCAACCTTGAGTCTATTTCCAATGCTTGTGGTACTCCAAACACTTTAGTTTGGATATGCCAGAAAGATGATATTCTAACCCAGATGCAAAGATGCAGACCTCTGTATAGTGCTAAGAAAGACTAGAGCCACTTTACCTGATAATTTCAGCAACAAGTTGGTGTCCATCCACAGAGTCATAAAGGAGGAGCAATCCCTAGAGACCAGATACCATCACCCCCCTCATCCTGGATCCTGAGGGATGTTTATATTAGGGTTTTAAATACACTTTAATATAGTTACATTGTGACACATTGGATCAACGGCTTATTGAAAGTAGTTGTGATGAAATGAAATTTGCAATGTATATTATCAACATTTGGGTAATTAGAGAACAATGGAACAATAAACTATTTTGTTTGGTAAATGTTACAGCTCAGTTAATAATGATCAGTGTGGCTATCACCCTGAAAATGTCTCCTTTCATGTATTGATAAGTAAAATTATTGGAACACGTCAATATTAACCTGGCCATATACATTTTATCCATTTCTTTTTCAGGCATATACGCATTCACACAGGAGAAAAGCCATTCAAATGTGAAGATTGTGGAAAGAGCTTTACAGTTAAGTCAACACTGGATTCCCATGTGAAAACTCATGGAGGTTAGTAATAAGCATGTTATTGTATTGTTTGTTGAGAATATGACACGCGTACCAGGATGTCTTACATGGATAAACAAGTTTCAGTTTTTTCAGTCATAACACTTTTTTTCCAGTCTTGAAATGAGTGGGGGAAATAGGTGATAAAACCAATTCTGTCACAGTGACTGTCCCTGATGGTTTGAAGAGGTTTATTAATAATAGAAGGCAAAGTGTGTCAGGAAAACTCATTTTAAAAGGAGTCAAGCTGGGTTTAGAAGTTTGTTTTGAAGCTTGTAAAGGTGGAGGAGTGCATAATGAGGAATGGTAGCATTAAGTAAGTTTCAGATCCTGTTCCTTTTGGAAAATATTAACTGATAAGGTGAAAACAGGAAACTGTAATCCATATTTATCAAGAGTCTGAATAAGGAACGATGATTGATGCACATAAAGGGATTATTCCTTTCATCCTCCAAGCTTAGTGTGGAAGAATCTGGTTCTTATGAGCAACAGGAACAAATCAACCATCAGACACTTTCAGGTCTCATGCACACTGGGGCTCTTCCAAATGCTTTTAGCTGCAAAAACGCAATTAAGCCGCGTTTTTTCAAGCACGTTTAGGCATGTTAAGCGCTTGAGGTTTTATTCATTTTGTTGACCAGGAAATATTAATTTATTTTGGCAATTGAAATAAAAAAACACAAGCTAAAAGCGCCTGAAAGCACCTAGCATTAATGCGCATCAGGCATGTGTCCTAGCAGTGACTGGCGTTTTACCTTGTGGTAAAACGCCAGTCACCGCACTAGTGTGAATTAGTGCTTAGTTCACCTTTTAATTTTTTTCTGAAAAGGTGAACTAACACTGTACACCCTCCCCACTCCCCTGGTCCTTGCTTGTCTTACCCCTAGGGAGGCTGAGCTGTCAGTACCCACGCAGTTGGTCCAGTGGTCTGGCGATTTGAAATCCCCACTGTCCTCCCTCTTCTTTCTAGCGCTTTCAGGATGCACCAGAGGAATTATTTGTGATGGCGCTGACCAATCAGAATCACTCTGGTCCATTCCAGAAGTACTGCACCTAGTACAAAATGCTTTGATTGTCCCTTCTTTTATAAAAAAAAAATATGGAAGTTCTCAAAATCATTTCTATGTAAACTCAGATACACTTGACTGAGGATTATAAAAGACTTAAAGTGCTATTAAAGCTTTTTTTTTTTCTTGCTCCATAAGACACATAGAGCCGCGCCCCCCCACACTCTCTCCTCATGGATTCACTGGCTGTGATTGATAGCAGTGGGAGCCAATGGGCTCCTGCTGCTCTCAGCCAATGGGGCTGAATGCATGATGATAAAAAAACCTTCAGCCTTTAGAACCACTTTAAGTGCTAGTGCTCGTGACAGTTAGACCAGAGAAGTTTACTTGTCCGGCAGCTGGTCCAACCCAGAAGCCCTGCACAGAGAAGAGGGAGAAGAGTGGGGGTTTCAAATCCCTGGACCACTACACTGGCTGGGCGAGCAATGACAGCCCAGCATCCCTGGAGTTATGTACAGCAGGGACTGGTAGGTGGGGAGGGTGTACACCTTTTCATTTTTTTCTGAAAACGTGAGCTACCACTTTTAAGCTGTTGAAGATTGTTTTTAAGTGCTCTTCGGTATTTTCCTCTTCGCGCCCGCGCTATAGCCGAAAGACGGCTGCAGCGAAGACGCTCCCTGCCGGGAGGACGTCCCTGGACGTCCCCCTGTTTACTTCCCTAATGCACGCTCCTGAGAGCGCGCATCGGGGAAGTTCTGTGCTGGCCGTGTCCGTCGGACACAGCCGGTCACAGATCGCTGTAAACGGCCAATCACAGTGGCCGTTTACAGTGAGATCGGCGTGTCCAATGAGAGATGATCTCATATGTAAACATATGAGATCATCTCTCAGCGCCGCTCTCTCTCCTCACACAGACAGCGTGTGAGGAGAGAGAGATGAACGGCCGAGCGGCCGTAAGTAAAATAAAAAAAAAAAAAACGAAATATGCGATCTGTGCCCGCTGCCATCTGTCCCATCTGTGCCCGCTGCCATCTGTCCCCCCTGCCATCTGTCCCCAGTGCCATCTGCCAGTGCCATCTGTCCCCAGTGCACCTGTCTCCAGTGCCATCTGCCAGTGCCGCTTGTCCCCAGTGCCATGTATAAGTGCCATCTGTCATCAGTGCCACGTCAGTGCCATCTGTCATCAGTGCCATATCAGTGTCACGTGTCATCAGTGCCACATATTAGTGCCACCTGTCAGTGTCACGTGCCATCTGTTATCAGTGTCACGTGTCATCAATGCCACGTATCAGTGCCATCTGTCATCAGTGTCACGTGTCATCAGTGCCACGTATCAGTGCCATCTGTCATCAGTGCCACATATTAGTGCCATCTCTCATCAGCGCCACGTATTAGTGCCACATGATATCAGTGCCACGTATAAGTGCCATCTGTCACCAGTGCCACATATTAGTGCCATCTGTCAGTGTCACGTGTCATCGGTGCCCCATACTAGTGCCATCTGTCATCAGTGCCACATCAGCGTCGCGTGTCATCAGTGCCACGTATCAGTGCCACCTGTCATCAGTGCCACATCAGTGTCGCGTGTCATTGTCCTGGTTCTCCAGGGCCTTCAAAAGTGTACTAGGTAGTCAACAAGTTAGATGTGTAATTTATGCTCCTAGAACACGTGATGGCACTCCCTGCATTGTGGGCCTCTCTAAGTGGCTAGGATGTGAAAAAGTCCCACACATGTGGTATCGTAATACTCAGGAGGAGTAGCAGAATTTATTGGGGTGTCATTTGTGGTATACACATGCCATGTGAGAGAAATAACCTATTCCAATGACAATTTTGTGGAAAAAAAATTAAAAATAAAAAAATAATTCATATTGCAAAGAATTGTGGGAAAAAATGACAACATCAAAAAGCTCACCATGCCTCTTACTAAATACCTTGGAATGTCTACTTTCAAAAAAGGGGTCATTTGGGGGGTATTTGTACTTTCCTGGCTTGTTCGGGTGACAAGAAATGATATAGGCCACCAGTAGATCAGATGTGATGAATTTTGTATAATTTGCACCACAGCTTGTAGAGTCTGTAACTTTCACAAAGACCAAATAATATCCACAAATTTGGGTTATTTTTACCAAAGATATGTGGCAGTATAAATTGTGGCCAAAATTTATGAAGAAAAATTGATAATTTGCTAAATTTTATCACAGAAACAAAGAAAAATGTGTTTTTTTTCAAAATTTTCGGTCTTTTTTCATTTATAGCGCAAAAAATAAAAAACCCAGAGATGATCAAATACCACCAAAAGAAAGCTCTATTTGTGGGGAAAAAAGGGCAAAAAAAATCATTTGGGTACAGTGTTGCATGACTGAGTAATTGTCATTCAAAGTGTGAGAGCACCGAAAGCTGAAAATTGGTCTGGGCAGGAAGGGTGTTTAAGTGCCCAGTAAGCAAGTGGTTAAGTTTTGAGTGGAGACCCCCTACTCAATATCATTTCTGTGGGGTTTATTATGCCTCTGCACCAAGCTTTGAATATAAGTTGCTAGATAAGCTGTGCTAATTTCCGAAATGTATTGGGCATATATTCAAAACTAAACAATTTTACAGTAAATAATATAATTTTTTTTGTTTACAAATAATTTTTATTATTGTAGAAGGTCATAGTTTAGTTCAAATGTGTAAAAGAAACAAAGGTACATCAAGTATATCAAATATGAACTTCATATAAGGTGTATGGTATATAATTTAACAAACTAAAAAATTGAAAAACATAGCAATACAACAATAGAGCAATAAGAATATTTTTTTTATGAAAAATATGCATGGTGTCAAAGAGTGTATGGTGGATATGCTTTGAGAGTCTTATTTGTTCCATTCTACTCAACACCTGGGGTCAAGGAACCGTCAAATTAAAAGCTATCATCCAATGAATTGAGTTAAACAGTACAGTATGTGTATTAGTCTAATATTATGTATGGATACATTAGGTATAGATGCAAACAATAGACACATCTGAGAGGTGAGGGCAATTTTTTTGCCTATAATATGCTCAATCTTAGCAGCTGCTTGTAGCCATATAGGTTTCAAAATGTTGCAGTTCCAGAAGATATGTAAAATGGTACCTTGATCTGGGCATCCCCTGAAGCATGTGGGAGATGCTGATTGATAAAACAAGTTTATTTTATACAGGGTTGGGTACCATCTTGTGTGTAACTTGATGGCTGTTTCTCTCACCAAAATTGAGCGAGTACATTTCAGTAGGTTTTGGATCATAATGGTCCGTTCTGGTAGTGCAAAAGATTGGTCTAAGTCAATTTCCAAATGAAGCATTGGTTTTGATTTTTCTGAGATGGAAAATTAATTTAGGCAGCGGTAAATACGAGAGATCAATCCCTTATCCCTTGGAGAGGAGATACATATTTGTTCAAATTGGGAATAAGGGGGTTGTAATGTAAGAGAGAAGAATTTTTGGTAGAATTCTGCAATTGGAGTATAATGTGGTAATTCTGATACTGGGAGATTGTATATTTGGCATAGAGCTGTAAAAGGATGAAATTTATTATTTAGGGATTTCAAGGTTGTGAGGTTGTGTAGTTTCCATATATAGAAAGTGTTGCTATTTCGAAAAGCTGGGGGTCTCCTATGCTAGGGGGGAGGAAGAAATCAAGTCAAATTTATCTTTGTATCTGTGTCATAATTGAAATGAGTGTGCCACCACCATATTTAACCACTTCCGGACCGCCGCACGCAGAAGGAGGATATCGTTGTTATGGCAGCAGCTAGCTGTCATAACCTCGGTATTCCCATGTTCGGCCGGCAGTCTGCTACAAGATAAAAGTGGTCTCTGCGGCGAGATCACTTTTATCGGCGGCGGGAGAGGGCCCCCCCTCCCGCCGTGATCCAGTCCCCTCCTCCGCTTACCGGAGCCAGCGGCAGAGGCGATTGTGTCCGTTCCCTAGCTGTGCATGGAGACGAGTGGGGGGAAGATGGCCCCCACCCATCTCCATGACACTGCAGGGCGGAAGCAACGTCAAAACGTCACTTCCGCCAATAGCTCTTAAAGGGCCATTTTCTTTTTTTGCTTTTTTTTAAATGACATTTATTTTTTATTTTTTTTATTGCATTTTAGTGTAAATATGAGTTCTGGAGTCAAAAAGACCTCAGATCTCATATTTAAGAGGTCCTGTCATGCTTTTTTTCTATTACAAGGGATGTGTACATTCCTTGTAATAGGAATAAAAGTGACACAATTTATTTATTTTTTTAAAAACAGTGTAAAAATAAAAGGTAAAATAAATATTTTAAATGCGCCCTGTCCCGCCGAGCTCGCGTGCATAAGCGAACGCATACGTGAGTAGCGCCAGCATATGAAAACAGTGTTCAAACCACACATGCCTATGGAGATTTTTAAGGGTAAAAGTTTGTCCCCATTCCACGAGCGGGCACAATTTTTGAAGCGCGACATGCTGGGTATCAATTTACTCGGCGTAACATTATCTTTCACAATATAAAAAAAATGGGTTAACTTTACTGTTTTATTTTTTTATTAAAAAAAGTGCATTTAAAAAAAAAAGTGCGCTTGTAAGACCGCTGCGCAAATACAGTGTGACAGAAAGTATTGCAATGACGGCCATTTTATTCTCTAGGGTATTAGAAAAAAAAAATTATAACGCTTGGGGGTTCTACGATTGACTCCTGCTGCTGTTCAAGTCCCTGTGTGAAGAGGAAGAGAGGGGAAAAGAGATGCAGCTGTGCACAGTGTTGGATCTCCCCTCCCCTCTCTTCCCCCTTCACACAGGGAAGGGGAAGGACAGAGAAGTATAAAACAAGGAATGCATTAAGGTAAAAAATGTTTTTAGATTCAGTATCACTTTAAGTTTAGAAAGGTTACAATGTAAGTTACCGCTGCCCCAGGAAAGTGACAGGTAAGATCCGAAATGGCTCTTCTTCACAGGTGCCTCCCCGGCTCGCCAACGTGATAACTGGAAAGAAAGTGGCCGCACACCACAGGGAAATGCCGATCAATAGCCGTACTTTATTCCATCATGACAGACAATAAGACAGAACCGTGTACATAGATCGTTGAAGCGTTGCACACAATAGCATGCTATTGTGTGCAGCGCGTCAATGATGTATGCCCACAGTACTGTCTTATTGTCTGTCATGGAATAAAGTACGGCTATTGATCGGCATCTCCCTGCGGTGTGTGGCCACTTCTTTGTTTCTAGCAGTGACAAGTAGCAATGTCCATCCTGAGTGCAGCCCTCATAATTCAGCAATATTTTTGACTTTTTAGAGCAGTTCCAGCTAGTATGCAGTAATATGATACTGTGCAGACCAACATTTCAACTAAAACAAAAACTTGGAGAATTGTTTTTGTCTGCATCCCTTCTTTACATGAATAAAAAAAATTGATGGGGTCAATACAGGCACAGGCACAAAAGACTGAGGTTAGTCTTTGGAAAAGCATTACTATTCAAAAAAGAACATTGACTTTGATGCCATTATCTAGCTAAGAGCCTTTGCGCTAATACATATGGTGTCACGAGTCAATGGAATGAACAGCAGTTTTAACAAAGAGTTTCAAAATGTTTTCATCATCAAAGTGAGCTTTTTGTAACAGTAATACAAATGTTGAAATTAGGGTCAGAAAACAATAATTTAGGATCATGTCTGACCATCTTTTCTGAGGAAATTACTTTGATAAAGACATTGAATCAGCAAGCTAATGTTATTTAGAAAAATGCAAATGTTTCATTATGGTTTGGAATATTGATTCTTGAAATACATGGACTTCTTACTTCAACCACATTGTCCATGTTCTAACATTTTGGATTCTTAGACTATTTTTCCTTTTGACCTTCATATTTTTATGAACAGGAGTAACAGTCCATTTAGGAGAAACTTATTCTGTCACAGTTTAATTGTTATGCTTTATTGTGTATATCATTAATATATTATGACTTGGTCTATTAGACATGGATGACAATAGCAGTTTTTATACTAATTAGAAAGAATCAACATCTAACCTTGTTGAGTTTTTTCGGGTTTATATGGATGGGAAAGGATGTTATGTTTGCTGAAGTGATCCCCAGTAAAAACAGACTGAACATGGTGCATATAACTAACTCTTATTTAAGCTCACACATGGTTGGTGGCCTTATGTGACTTCTCTCCCTCGCCTACAATATCATGGGCAGATTCCTCTTACCTTTCCATGATTCAGGTATAAATGGCAGCAGCCAGGCAAGGAGCAGGTTAACTCAGTGTCTGACAGGTGTGTAATGTTCTATGCTACAAATGGCAGTAGTGGATATAGCACCACATCCCTTTAGTATATAAAGCACACAAAAATATAGAAAAAATGTGAGACTGTTAATGTGCACAAAGCATCAGAAACGAACAGAAAAGTTATTAGTATAGATAAAATGGCATTAGTTTATTCAGTATTGCATATAGAATTAGTGTGATAAAACACTCAATAGTTGATTGCATAGTACAGCCACCACCCCATATTCATTCAGTACAATAATACCAGAATGACTGGCAAAAAAGCGAATAGTCATACTTTATGTATGGCAGAAGACACAGACATATTGGTCAAGTATTAGGTTGCTGAAGAGTAAGTGAAAGTGTGTGTGTGTGGGGGGGTGTAACGTCTCAATGTGTATCATGTACAGAGCTTCTTCAAGCGACTTACTAAAGTGTTACTAAACCCAGGACCCTGCATTCACTATATCTGGTCTGCCACAGTACACAGAACATGGAAATGCAATCGTTTTGGTAAATATAAACTGCTAAATACCCTTTCTCATCAGCAGTCTTGTGATTTCTATCAGTGTCTGGTTAAAATTTGTAGAAGGAGCTTTCATTCTCCCCTGATTGTTCTATGAGGCTGCATGACCCCTGACCCTCTGTCTGGACAGTGCTGATTGGCCCTGTGCTGATCACATGCACTCACCCAAGAAAATAAACATTCTAGCAAAACACACAAAGCTGAGCATGTGCAGCTTGCCCCCAAGGCTCTGTTCTATCAGGAGATAGTTTGGGGACTGTGGAAGAAGGGAAGGATCAGAGAAGACCTGATCAAACAGCCTTTTTACATAACGCAGAGGATTAACCCCTTTCACAGTGAGTATAACAAGCATGCTTTACTGCATATGCAGACTGATTTTACTGTTGTGGGTTTAGTAACACTTTAAGGTGCTATAAAATAAATATAAATACATTTTTATAAATTTATTTATATTTATTTATAAAATAATATTTTATAAATATTCAAAAAATATAGTTCACATGAAATGCATAGAAATATATGTTTAAAGCAAAACGCTCATCAAAATAACTCCTACTTACATACTTATGAGAGTGAAATGTTATGTCAACAATAAATGTAAAAAAAGTGCAAGTTTTCTTTCCTTAATTTTTTTTTTTTACCTGTTTTTAATAAAATATTTCTTACATATTTTTACAGGTCAAAAACTCTTCAACTGTCATGTCTGTGCTAATTCCTTCTCAACTAAAGGCAGTCTTAAAGTACACATGCGCCTGCACACCGGTGCAAAACCTTTTAAATGCCCTCATTGTGACATGCGTTTCCGGACATCTGGCCGTAGAAAAACTCACATACAGTGCCATTATAAATCGGATGCTAAAAAAGTCAGGAGGCCAGTTGCACGCAGGCACCTTCCTCAAGCTACGGTCTCCACAACCAGTACTTCTTCCAGCACGGTGGAATCTCTTCAGCCAATAAACCTGCTGAACACATCTTCCACAGACCCAAGCGTCTTTATCACAAACAGCTCGGTGCTTTCCAGCCAGTTTGATCAGAGTTTGCTGCACCAGGGACTGGTTGGTCAAGCCATTCTTCCTGCATCTGTATCAGGTATTACTGTTCGTCGAGAGCACACGAGTGGTTAAAATATTTAGAAACGGGGTGCAACAATCTGTATATTTTCCTAAGTTCACGTTGTTCTTACACATTTCTTTGCATTCATAACAGCAGCTTATAGTCGATCTTCAGACGTATTGGAGTAGATAGCAGATAAGTAACGTATTGCGTATGTTTTGTTATTGCCTGATTATCTGTATTCTCAAAGGGTCAAAAAATGACATAAAGGGTTTGTGTATGTATGCGTTCCTGTTTTATGTGTGTGTATTACAGCTGAACATTTCTGAGGTGGTTATCAGTTTTTACAAAACATTAAAGGGGTTGTAAAGGCTCATGTTTTTTCACCTTAATGCATCCTATGCATTAAGGTGAAAAAACATCTGATGATTAACGCCCCCCCCCCCCCAGCGCCCCCCCTCCGATTTACTTACCTGAGCCCTCGAAAGTCCCGCGCTCGATCCCGGGCTTGATCGTTGCCTGGGCTTCTCGACTCTTCATTGGATAGATTGATAGCAGCGCAGCCATTGGCTTGCGCTGCTGTCAATCAAATCCAATGACGTGGGCGATGGGGCCGGGTCCTGCACTCGGCAGCTATGGACGCTGAATGCAGGACTCGGAAGCGTGCCCGCAAGGTAACCCCCCGGGAGAGTGCTTCTCACAGGGGGTTATCTGAGACTGGGAGGACCTAGGAGAGCCACCGGGGGACCCCAGAAAATGCCATTCGGGGCCACTCTAAGCAAAACAAGCTGCACGGTGGAGGTAAGTATGACATGTTTGTTATTTAAAATAAAAATCGAACCTTTAGTGTCACTTTAAGGTAGCCTGTTTGTCAGTGTGCTCAGGCACTTGGAGACACTAAATATCTCACAAATACTATGAGGTTCTGCTGACCTCTGCTTTTCCTATTGCCTCACAATTTGTACTGCCACCAAGTACTCAAAGCTAACAAACACTAAACCCTGCTCCCTGTAATGATCACTCAATCATATGAGCACTACCAGCTTCACTATGTGCAGCTTGTTGTAAATAGAGCATTGGTGCTTGTATAAATTAGCCCAACACCTATTAAAACAAAACCATGAAATAAAAACTGTGTGATTAGTTGCACATTAGTTGACCATTTTTTTTTTTTTTTTTTGAATGGTGACAAAGTAAATGCAAACCTACATTAAAAACAAATGAATACAAATATAAGCTTTCTGATGAATCACAGATGATGAACATTGGGACTAAACATGATTAAATTGGATATTTTGTGTAAGTTATGTTTTGTATTTCCTTCTTATATTTTACAGCTGGTGGGGATTTAACAGTGTCACTGTCAGATTGTAGCTTGGCCACTCTGGAAGGAATTCAGCTACAGCTGGCTGCCAACCTGGTTGGACAAAATGTTCAGATTTCTGGAATCGATGCCACAGGCATCAACAATATTACACTGCAGGTAGCAACCTTTCCCAAGAAATTAAAGTAGCAGTGATATTTTGTATTCCTGAACCTAAAAGTTTATATATATATTTGTCTTTCTTGCATTTGTATTTCTAGATTGATCCCAGCCTATTACAGCAAACTCTGCAGCATAGCAATATTATACCTCAAGCTCTCCATGGAGACTCTGGTGCGGTACAAGCTTCCAGCACTCTGCACACAAGTGATAATTCTGTACCAGCAAATGTTGTACTTCAGCCTATAGCAAGCTTGTCTCTGCAGCCTGGCACTACATCCTCCTCCAACCTAACTATTACACCTATCCATGAACAAGAATCTGTGTTAAGTTCCAGCGGCACAAGTAAGTTTTCACAATTTTTTTTTGTCATTGCTACTCCACAAAATTTCTTCTGATTTGAGTAGCGGCAGACACAGGTTACAGAGAGCTCCTGTGCATAAAATCTGTTTGGGCCATCATTTGACACTCCTTATTCTTGCTCTATTCATGTGTAAACACTTTTGTTATTGTGACAGCTGTTTTCATTACACACAGGCATCTATCTACAAGATGCTCTAATTATACCTCAGTTGGCTCTGATGATCATTAATGGAAGGTAGAGCCATCCTATATCCTTATGGAATCCTTTGCTCTTGTTAGCATTGCCAGCAGGGATGCCAGCCATTTATTAAAGCGGTTCTGCACGGACTTACATTTTTTATTTATTTTTTGTTAATGTTTCTAAATAATCTACTGCTAATAATCTGCTTACTTGGAGTGACGCTGCCCGTTATCTTTGTCCGTTTTTATATCAAAAGGATAGAATATAAAATTCTTCTCGGCCGATGTCATCTTGCTTGTGGGCATTTGAAACCCACAAGCAATTACTTCCTCCTTCCCTTGCTTCTGAGGAACCAGCATTCCTTGCCGGTTCCCACGCATGCTCAGTGGCTACAGCTACGAGCGGCGCAATCCTATACGTTGGCATGACAACGGTTGGTGTCACGAAACATCGCGAGATTTCGATTCGGACCTCCGCAGCATCATATCCTGTGTAATTCGCAGTGTCTCCTGGGATCTCGTGTAATTAATCCCAGGAGACACTGCGAATTACACAGGATATGATGCGGATACCCGCATATAGACCGCCCACCGATGCAGGGAGAATAAAAAAGATCTTACAAAGATAAGAGGTACGCTTCAATGAAAGATAAATAAACAGCTATTTATAACTATTTAAAGGACATAGAAACGATAGAGCGAAACATACTGTATTGTGTGCTGAACCGCTTTAATTAATGGACAGTTTGTAAAAATGTATGTGTTTTACTGCTGTCTTTGAATGTATATTATGAACATATCTATCAATAATAATACAGACTCTAAGGTGCTCCACCTACCACTGACCCTTCAGCCAACAGGGCAGGGCACTGTAATCCACCCTCTTCTGACTGCCACATTTGACTTACAAGAGAAAATGCCAGCAGCTGGAGTGAGGCAGGAGGGAGAGGGGAGGATATAAAAAAACCTGCAGTGGCACAGACCTACTAGGAGAAGATAAGCTGGTCTATGGCAGTTGGGCACATGCAGTGGTATACATTGGTGAGCGGTTACACAGCAGATAGAAACAAACTAAGTGCACCATGTTCATTAGCTGCAAAGTCACTTTTGAGAATAAAATGGCTGCAAAGCATTACTTCAATACCACCCCTCATACCCACATAGCATTGTCTCACAGCATGTTTTATGTCTTAAGATCAACACTTGACTGATGCAGTCTTCAGTGTCTGCTGAGCATTGCTCTACCACCACATTTGCTAACACTCTGGTTCTCAGATTTATGTACACAATCAATAAAACTGCAGGATAGAACTGCACTGCTCTCAGTGAACATCCCTGTCAATTCCCAGCATGATTCTTCACATTGTAGCCATCTGATGATGCCTAAAAAGGCATCACAACTCTATGATCCACCCTGAAAAGTCACTTCAAACTATCATTTTAAAAGTACCTCCCCATTTAGAAATATACACAGCACTGATTAGCTATTCTACCCTTTATAAAGAAAAATACCTGTGTGAGAAGCCTTACATGAAAGCTACCACTACTTGTGATGTCACTCCCAGCAATACTGAATTAAATCAGCTTGTGGAGCTAGTACATGGTACAGGATGTGAAAGACTGGCAACTTTTTTCAAAGGCTTTTTAGGGGGGTTTCTTGATTCTAGATCAATTCCCCTATGTTTCTTCTTATGAAGATAGCAGCAGTATTTTGCCAGCCCCCTGTCCACTAGGGGAAGCATTTGTCCATAAATCACCGCTATTTGACCCGGGTAAAATCTTCAGTGACAGCTAGTCTTTGATCTTCTGTAACTCAGTCCATCTTAGCAGCAGTGGCTTTTGAAGCTTCTGTTTGCAGACATGAGAATCGGGCACTTCAATCTCAATTACACCAGGTGGTTTGGAGCTAAGCTCTAATCCTGTTTTTTTTTTTTTTTTAAAAAGATACATTTTTCATCTGTGAATATAGAGCTAAGGTGACTCGCCAAAAGCTTCAGTTTTATTTCATCTGTTTAGGGGACATTCTCCCAGAAGCATTGTGTCTTGTTAATGTGCATTCTGGCAATTTCCAGTCTGTTTTTTTTTATGTTTTTCTTTCAGTAGTGGGGTGCTCCTGGGTCTTCTTTCTTTGACTCACTATTAGGGATGAGTTCAGGCGCGTTCGCATGGTCCACGTGCAGAGCACGCTAGGAAGTCGGCGCAGTGAGACATTGTCCGATCTCTGCAGCCATGCATCGGTGCAATGTCTCACTGCCTGTGATTAGCGCAGAGCTGCACCGAGTTCCTGGCGCGCTCTGCACATGGACCATGCGAACACGCCTGAGCTCATGCTTACTCACTATCACTCAAAATTGATGGATGATATAATCAGACACTGATGTGCATTAAACTGAGTTCAGCTTGCACCTCTTTGGACATTTTCTTTGGCTATACTCCCATTCACCTTAACCACTTGCTTACTGGGCACTTAAACCTCCTTCCTGCCCAGACCAATTTTCAGCTTTCAGCGCTGTCACCCTTTGAATGACAATTGCAAGGTCATGCTACAGTTTACCCAAATTACATTTTTATCATTTTTTTTCACACAGATAGAGCTTTCTTTTGGTGGTATTTAATTGGTGTTGGTTTTTTTTATTTTTTGCTAAATAAAACAAAAATGGACTGAAATTTTGAAAAAAAAACTAAACTGTTTCATAGTTTTGTTATAAAATTTTGAAAATGGGTAATTTTTCTCCTTCACTGATGTGCGCTGATGGGCACTGATGGGCTGCGCTGATGGGCACTGATGGGCTGCGCTGATGGGCACTGATGGGCTGCGCTGATGGGCACTGATGGGCTGCGCTGATGGGCACTGATGGGCTGCGCTGATGGGCACTGATGGGCTGCACTGATGAGCACTGAGAGGTGGCACTGATGAGCACTGAGAGGTGGCACTGATGAGCACTGAGAGGTGGCACTGATGAGCACTGAGAGGTGGCACTGATGAGCACTGAGAGGTGGCACTGATGAGCACTGAGAGGTGGCACTGATGAGCACTGAGAGGTGGCACTGATAAGCACTGAGAGGTGGCACTGAAGGGCACTGATGGGTGGCACTGAAGGGCACTGATGGGTGGCACTGATGGGTGGCACTGATGATTACTGATGGGTGGCACTGGTAGCTGACACTGATAGGCAGCACAGATCTGTGGCACTGATTATTAGACACGGATGGGCATTGATTGGCAGCACTAGTGGGCATTGATGGGTGGCACTGTGGGCACTGGTAGGTGGCACTGTGGGCACTGATAGGTGGCACTGGTGGGTACTGGTAGGTGGCACAGTGGGCACTGGCAGGTGACACTGGTGAGCACAGCCGCGGCTTTCTGAGTGAGGGACCGATGTCCCTCTGACAGTGTGAGGAAAAAAAATACAGATTACAGAGCTTCTGTTTACATCACATGATCAGCCGTCACTGGCTGACAGCTGATCACGTGGTAAGGGGCTGGGATCGACCCCTTACTCGGACATGTGATTAGCCGAGTCTCATAGACTCAGTAATCACAGATCGCGCCGCGCACGACCCGCAGTGGCAGTTCACACAGGGGTGACCTGTCAGCGACTTAGCCTCCTGACAAGTCGCGCTACATGCATTGCAATGGAACCGTTCGAATAGGAGCGACTCAAGTTGCTCCGACTTAGAAAACGCTTCCTGTACTACTTTGGGGCGACTTCAGAGGCTTGCAATAACTTCTATACAGAAATCATTTGCAAGCTGCCCTGACGTTGCCCTGTACGGGGCGTCTTCAGAGTCAGACAACTTTGAAGCCGCCCCTATGTGAACCGGCACCAAGTGGTACTAACAAGGAAAGCTGGATTAACATTTTAAATAACTAATTAGTTTAATTTACAACAGATTAGTAACATGCTTGAGTATAAAAAGGGCATCTTAGAGAGTCAGACTGTTTAAGAAGTAGAGATGAGCAGAAGTTTCATCTGATAAAAAAATAAAAATAAGCAGAAGCTAACTAATCCGTGAAAAGCTGCATCTAAAAATTGTTGAGAAATTTCAGAATACTGTTTCTCAAAGTAATATTGCAAAGATTTTAAATATATCATCATCTATGGTACTTATTATTATCAAAAGATTCAGAGAGTCTGGAGAAATCTCTGTGCGCAAGGGACAAGGTTGAAACAAAATACTGGATGCCCATGATCTTTTGCACTTCAGACGGCACTGCATTAAAAACAGGCATGATTCTGTGATGGATATCACTGCATAGGCTCAGGAATATTTCCAGAAATAACTGTCTGTGAAAACAGTTCGCCGTGTCATCCAAAAATGCAAGTTAAAGCTCTATCATGCAAAGAAGAGCTGTTTTTTCTAGGCCAAAGCTCATTTAAAATGGTCAGTTGCAAAGTGGAAAACTGTTCTGTGGTCAGACAAAATCGAAATTTGACATTCTTTTCAGCAACCATAGGCACCGTGTCCTCCAGACTAAAGTGGAGAGGAACCTTTCGGCTTGTTATCAGCCCTCAGTGGAAAAGTCTGCATTTCTGATGGTATGGGGGTGCATTAGTGTGTATAGAGTTTGCAGCTTGCACACCTAGAAAGGCACCATCAATGTTGAAAGATATATTCAGGTTTTAGAGCATGATATGTTCCTAGCCTATCCAGACATCTTTTTCAAGGAAGACCTTGCATATTTCAACAGGACAATGCTAAACCTGCATACTGCATCTATGACAACAGCATGGCTTCGATTTAGAAGAGTGGAGGGTGGAGGACCTCAAATAGAAGGAGCGACTACAAGCACTAAATTTATTCTCAATGGAGAAAAGACACTTGAGAGGGGACATGATAGCAATTTACAAATACCTCAATGGGGACCCCAGCATAGGAGAAAAGCTATTCAACCCCAGGGCGTGTAAGAAGACACAGGGCCACACAATGAGATTGGAGGAGAAGTGGTTTAATACTAAACAGCGCAGGGGGATTTTCACTGTCAGGGCGGTAAGAATGTGGAACTCTCTTCCACAAGTGGTGTCAGCTTGGTTTGTTGATATTCCTAGTTTGATTGTTAAAGAGAGTTGTCCACTACTGACGCTGTCTTTATTTTCTGGTCCCTGAGAAGGGTGTTGGCCGAAATTACCTTTCCAATCAGTGTAGGTTAAGGAGATATTTCTTGCACCTACAGGTAAGCCTTAATCTAGGCTTACCTGTAGGTTAAAGTGGTATGTAAGGGTTTACAACCACTTTAAAAGGATAGTTCACCTTTACAAAAAACTGCCTATGTAGGTAAGGGGTGTTTGTAGATAAAACAAATTGTGCAGCTCTGACTAAAGATGAATAATACCCTTGCTTTAGGTGTGGGTCATTTATATACCTTATGAAGCATGACTGGAATACTCCCAGTTTTTTTATATCTACAAATACCCCTTATCTGCATAAGAAGTTTTGTGGTAAAAGTGAACTATACCTTTAACAATCAGTGACAGGTTAAGTGGGTGGAGCCTGATGGGGAAGCTGAGACACTAGTTCCTCATCAGGTCTGCTCTCTCTTTGTGAATGAAAGCAGGCAGTAAGTGGATTCTATAGCCAATAGCAGGCAGTCTATTTGCTACCGGAGCGGACCTGATGGGGAACTAGTGTCTGTGAATCCTATCAGGCTTATCTTATCAGCAGCAGCAGGAGGGAGATCAGCTGCCCTGAGGATGGCGTGTCCGTATGGTGCATGCCCCAGGTTCTTTTACCCAGATAGCAAGCAATTGAGCTGCAAGTTTGAAATACTTGCTAAGCTGTTGCTAGACTTGCCAGACTTCACAAGTTTGTTGCAAAATTGCAGCAAGTCTGCATTGCATGACTTCTGCAAGTCTGCTGCAAGTTCTGGTTCAGTTATGCTGTGCAATAGTCATCCCACCACAGGGGTCACTGTGACTTGTAGAGCTCTTGCTGTAGAGACTTGCCATGAAAATTTGCTACAAATTGGAAAAGTGTCAACTAGAACCTGTGCTTCAAGTGCTCTGCAAGTGTACAACTTGCCAGTGAAAATGTGCAGCAAGTTTACAAGACTTACAATTTAACACAATTAACACAAATTTTGTGGCAAGTTGTCCCTGCTATCTGTGTACCTGTTTGCAACATGTACATGAGTTTGTCACCCACACCAACTTTTGTCATGTAAAGACACATCAGCATTTCTAATGCCGCGTACACACGGTCGGAATTTCCATCGGAAAAAGCTCTGATGGTTTTCCCGTCGGAATTCCGACGGAATTTCGCTCAAACTGTCTTGCCTACACATGGTCACACCAAATTCCGACGGTCAATAACACCACGACATACAACACGTTCAACGGCACTATAAAAGGGAAGTTTAATGCTTCCGAGCATGCGTCGAATTGTTTTCCAGCATGCGTCAGAATTTTGCGTGTCGGAATTGCATACACGCGATCGAAAAATCCAATAGAAAGGTTTTCCGTTGCAAAAATGAAGAACAGGCTCTCAATCCACTCTTTATGAATTCCTCTGATTGTCTATTGATCTGACTGCAATCTGGCCGCTATTCATTACAGCACTTTGCTTGTGTTTATTGCTTTTTGCAGTGCTTTCTTTAATAAATATGTTGTGTCTTTTGTAGGCATGTTTTATTTAACTTACTGCTATAATGTAATGGCCATATATTGTGATAGTAATGTATATGTGCATTATAAAAGTAACTAAAAGTTTATGGTTTGCAGGACAGTTCTTACTGCTCATTTTATTACTCGGAAATGTCTGTTGCATGCAAATGCAGCATAAAACAGGAATGCATACTTCATAAAAACGTAATATAGCTCCGCTGTATCTCGCTTGTTGCCCTGCATTATATAAAATCAGTTTTTTAGCTGGATATTATTGGAGTAACTAATGAGCGACATTATAGTAAAACACTGACTAAACATGAATTAATTGCCCAATATGTCCCTGAAAATAACCATTGAGAAGAGCTGGTAATTGGCACAGTTTAAAAGGTTTCATATCAATGAAGTCTCTTTAAGTGGAAGCCTAGTCTCTGAGCTGCTGAAGGCATTAGCACTAATTCAAAGAGGCTCTTGGGTATGAACACTTAATCAAGTTGACATTTTGTCTCGTATCTAAGAAATACAATTTGAGGTCTGAGAAAATAAAATTGTATGGCTCACTGTGACAAACAGCACCTGCTAACAACTAACTTAATCGACCATGATTTCCTAAAGATAACATGTATGATTTAGCTCTGAACACACTGCATTTCGCAAGATCATTATCAAATTGCTTGAAAAATAAAATATGATCTAGTATATGTTACATTTATTCTTAAACTTAAAGTATAACTTCAGGCAAAAACTTTTTTTGAGTTTTGGACCCCTGCCAGGTTTTTATTGTTGTCTGTGTCCCCGTTAGGAAGATTCATCCTCTCTATTTGTTCTGTTTATCATTATTATTGAAAGCAAAAGAAGAAGCAATTCCCAAATTTTGGGTTGTCCCTAGAAAAGTAATAGAGGGGAAATCTTCCAATGGGGACACTAGTTCTGGTGACCAGAGGTAGGTGTGTGATTTGGGATTCCATTAATTTGTAGTGATTTCCTCTCACTTCCTGTTTTGGGACAAGAAGTGAAGATAAATCTCCCCAATAGGACATAGATGGCAAAAAAAAAAACTGACAGGAGCGGTTTTACCATCCCTTACCCCTTCCAAAATTAAAATAAAAAGTTTTGCCTATAGAACTGAGGGCTGAGAAAAACAATATAGTGCACAATAACAAACACCCATGTCTTTTACCTTCTTAAAGTTTATTTATCAAACAGAGAAATAGCTTGGTTGCAAATCAGATTAGTTGGGTGCCTGGCCATTTACAGTGAACTTAGAAAAGCATATAATAGTATGTTTCAGGATTTCAAAGATGGTGTGGGTAGTAAACATATATGGCACAGCACACCCTTTGGCAAATTGAAAATAGTATGAAAACACTGTGTTCATGAGTAATTGATTGATTAGTGGATTGAATCAGTGACAGTAAAGGGAACATTTAATTAATATTTGTTGCTTGACAGTAAGGTATTTGTGCACCCTCTTTCAATAGTATATTTAACAGAGCACAAGGGGGGAAATAAGAGAAGTTCATTGTTGGAGTTTAGTAACCCAGGGGCGTACCTAGTGCATTTGGCGGATCCTATATCTGGCACCCCCCCACCTTAAAACGTAAAAACACCCCACTGTGCCCCTTCATACCTCTGCATCCTTAAATATCTCTTTGTCACTACTGTGTACATTACACAGCACCCTGCACCCCTTTACAATACACAGCACCCTGCACCTCTGGACCCCTTTACATTACACAGCACTCTGGACCCCTTTACATTACACAGCACCCTGCACCTCTGGACCCCTTTACATTAAACAGCACCCTGCACCTCTGGACCCCTTTACATTACACAGCACTCTGGACCCCTTTACATTACACAGCACCCTGCACCTCTGGACCCCTTTACATTACACAGCACCCTGCACCTCTGGACCCCTTTACATTACACAGCACCCTGCACCTCTGGACCCCTTTACATTACACAGCACCCTGCACCTCTGGACCCCTTTACATGACACAGCACCCTGCACCTCTGGACCCCTTTACATTACACAGCACTCTAGACCCCTTTACATTACACAGCACCTCTGGACCCCTTTACATTACACATCCCCCTGCCCCTCTGGACCCCTTTGCATTACACAGCCCCCTGCACCTCTAGACCCCTTTACATTACAAAGCACCCTGCACCTCTAGACCCCTTTACATTACACAGCACCTGTATGTTATACAGCCCCCCCTCGCAATAAACCCCCCCCCTGCAATACAGACCCCCCTACAATACAGACCCCCCCCTGCATGACCCCCCTACAGTGCAGACCCCCCCCTTCAGTACAGACCCCCCCTACAGTGCAGACCCCCCTACAGTGCAGACCCCCCCCTACAGTGGAGACCCCCCTACAGTGCAGACCCCCCTACAATACAGAGCGCCCTCCCCCCTCAGACCCATAATGTACCTCGGGAGTGTCAGCGCGGGACACAAAGCAGCACACTATAGACTACAAGGAGGAGGAGGGGGAGGCGGCTCCGGCGGCTTCACTCTGCTCGGCTGTTTGAGACAGCCGAGACAGAGCGGCAAACACCCCCCCTCCCCCTCACCTCACCTGCCGCTGCCTGTCACCGCGCCGCTGCGGCGCGCTGTCTCTGCTTCAATCGCAGAGGGGGCGTCGGCCTGACACCCCTGCACGTGTGTGGCACCCGGTGCGGCCCGCACCCCCGCACCCCACTTAGTACGCCACTGGACAGGCCTGCCATACTTTGTGTCCTCAGCACACTCTGATGGTGCTGACAGCTGCAGCCTGGGATCCTATTGCCCTCTGCTACTAGTCCATCCCATCACTGAAGTCTTCTTTTGTTCTGTTGGGTATGGCTTCATCGTATGCCCTTTCCGCTGATGTTTTTTATTGCAGTTATGCTAGACTTTATGATTTATATCATCCAGGTATATGCTGACTCTGATCATAGAGGCCCCTGCAAATCTTTTTAAGATTCTATATCTGATTTGACTGTTTAGACTGTCTTAGCCGCTTCCAACCATTGGCCACAGATGTTCTGTCTGATTCTGAGACACTCCAGTGAGCTTTCCCCTGAGGAGTCACAGTCTGCTGATATTACTTCCAAATGAAAGGAGGCTATTTTGGCTCTTATTGCAGTGCTCACCACCGTGAAATTAGAGGATCAGCCTGTTGCTTCTACCAGTGTTGTTTCCAGTCTTGGGTCCTTTAAAGTGGTAGTCAGTAATTTAAAAATCCAGTGGGTTTAGTCAGCGATTTAATGTGATTTGAGCCGCACATGCGCAGCTCAGACCACATTTATGGTTCGTCTATGTGCTGCGCAATGTGACTCTCATGCGGGAATGATGTCACCTTGGCCCGGTCATTCAAGCGGCAGAAGTTTTGAAACCCAAAAGGAAGACCAGGTGAAGATGGATGCTGGGAACCATGAAGAGCCCTGACAGTGCTTCACTGGAGGGCTCTGTTGGTAGGCAAGTCCGTCATAATGTACTAGTATGCAGTGCATACTAGTACATTATGACTTAAACCCACAGAGGGATCATTTCTCTTATTTTGCTCCCAAGACTTTACTACTGCTTTAAAGTTCCATAGGGCCATAAAGGCTTTCCTTTAGCATCCTTCTTTTTATCTCTTTGTCTACGGAGAATAAAAGCATCATGATAAGCGGTTTGCTCCCCTTAAGCTGTTTTACCTATTTAGGGAGGTTTTTTGCAAAAACGATTTATTCCTGCTATGAATCTGGTGGTGTCTCACCTATTATTCCATTAAAAGATGCTCCTGTTTTTAGGGACCTAACCAATAAGCAGTTGAAAACTCTTTATAGAGCTATGTTCACTTTGGCAATTCCTGCTCTTCACCTGGCTCCTGACTGTGACTTTATCAAACCACGTCTGGTCACAATCCTTTAAAAGAGATCTAACCACTGATGGTGTTGGTCCTTGTTTTTTGAATGTGTGAAGCAGCTGGTGGCCATAGCTTTAAATTATAGTTGTGATTGTAGTTGTGAGCCTTTTGTTTCATGTTAGTACAGTTGTGTAGGACACTTTAATTGATGTTTTGGACCGTGGAACCTTTGTGCAGGAAACTTGATCTGTATGGCCTTCAAGGGACATTGTCCCTTTAGACTCACTCTTGATACTTTTATCAGGGATACTACTTGTGGCAAGAGCAGCAATCTTCCTTGGCCAGCAGGAGACTGCTACAAACAGATTGCTAGGTCTTCTCCCTCTCTGAATACAGTATTCTGGGTAGCCTATTTCAGTCTATCCTGTAATTGGAAAATATATCACTGTCAGTATCCTAAAGCTGCCAAAAAAAAAAAAAAAATCTGTTTTGACCATAGTTTAGTTTCTTTTTTTCCCAATTCAGATTATTATTGTTGTAATGTATATATTTTTAAGCCAGAACATGTTCTATAATATACAGTGCCTCAATAAAGTTTTCTAGACAGAAGCACATGTGGTCAATCAAACAGCTTTTTTTAAACCATACTTTTAGCCATAATGTTTTCTGGGAAGTTGAAATTAATTCTTAAATATAATATATTGCAGCCCAGCAAACACGATCGGCGAGTGCTGTTCATTGATGCAGCCAACTCATAAACTTGTATGAGATTCAGCTAGGGCAGTGATGGCGAAACAACATTTCCCATGATGCTCACCTACACTGCAGAATGCATGAGTATCATGGGAAATGTAGTTCCAAAACATCTGGGTTGCCAAGGTTCACCATCAATGAGCTAGGGAATGCTAGCCATCAGTCTTTCTCACCTGTTTCTGCCTTGGAGACCAGAAAGGGTGACATTGAAGAGCAAATTATCCCGAGAATGGTAGGTTATTTTGTTTACAGGTGAGTTTATTGTCTGCATTTTTTTCTGCATTCTGACCCCTGCAGCATAAGCAAAGACTGAAAATATTGATCCAACACAAATAAGAAATGTTATGTACTGTATGTCCTCATGATTTTGTACTTCAACCACATGCCTGCTATATACCTGACCCTAAAGAGTTATATTCCTTTTCGAACATAAAAGAAACCTGTGCGCCAGTTATAAAAAATACAAATAAAACACTTTACCGAAGTAAGGATCGAGCAGAAGAGACACACACTAGCATATTAGGGACCCACACAACCCCCTTATTACTTTAAAACGGTTCCCAATTTGGTGTTTTTTATTTTTTATGTCTCTTCTGCAGTAAGGTGTTCAGATAGGCCTCCTTAAAGTGGTTGTAAACCTCAGACATAAATCTGAACAAAGCACACATTTCTATAGTGTTTACTTGCCTCTCTCTATCTGCATGAGTCACTTCTGACAAGTTTTCCCGACACCAAGAGCTTAAAAAGTGACATGAGACAGAGCTTCAGCTGGTTGACAGCCTCTACTCCTGTGCTGTATGAATGGGAAGAGAGGGTGTGTCCCTTTCCTCCAATCAGCTCTTAGAGCTCTTGCACAGCGTGTAACTGAAGCTCCCCGCCCCCTGCTTTGTGAGTCTGTTAAAAATCCTTTTAGTCTTTGAGTTTTACAAGGATGTACAGGACAAATGTCTGCAAATAAACAGCATCAATTTATGTAGGAGGATTTATTTTTTTACCTCTGTGTATAACCTGAGACCAGTCACTTCATTGGCTATAGGTAAGGGTTTACAATCACTTTAATGTTTTGTGTTAACACGGAGCCTCTGTATCCCAAGCTTCTACACACTGCCCAAGGGGTATTATGACATTAATAGTACTTAATGTATGCATGAAAAGTTGGAAGCTTTAAATAGACTCTCACTTTTTTATAAATTCTCAGAAAAATTCTCTTTTTTGTCACTTACACTATATTGTCAAAAGTTTTGACGCCCATGAACCCCTTTGCAACTATAACAGCTTCAACTCTTCTGGGAAGGCTGTCCGCAAGGTTTAGGAGTGTGTCTATGGGAATAAAATAATACAAAAAGCCGCGCTGATACCTAA